>JAEIFJ010001181.1:0-14262 GCA_018903435.1 Leucophenga varia | reverse complement strand
CGAATATGAAAAATAAAGCGTAAACAAAATAAAAAATAATGTTTTTGTTATTGTGGCCCTTTGAATAGATTTTTGTCCAATCGTTGGATTTGACTGTTCCTTGGTTTATGCTGTATTGTGAGGAATCCATGTTTTTTTTCTTGGTTACGCTTATGGTTATACATATTGGCTTGTTTAATAAGTAATGTCGTATTTTTTTCAATAGATGGCGACTCTTTAACAAATCTTAGGTTGTACTAATCGTATCCTGTACGGCGATTTAAAGAGGACACCCAGAGCTACAAGGACACCTAGACTGTGTTGTGATCATATGTTTTAGTCTCAAGTTATAGCGCGGCAAAGATGGAGTCCACCAAGCAAGAAATTCGCCATATTTTACGTTTTTACTACCTGAGAGGTAAAAATCCAACGAAAGCGGCCGAAAAAATTTGTGAAGTTTATGGACCCGTTGCACGAATTAACGCAAAAAATCTTTTGGATCGCATAAACTCGACCCATTTTTAAATCGGATGGTGACTGGAGATGAAAAGTGGAACACTTACGATAACGTCCAGCGAAAAAGGTCGTGGTTGAAGAGCGGCGACGACCCAAACCATCGCAAAGCCTAGATTGACGGCCAGGAAGGTTTTGCTGTGTCTGTAATAAGATTGGAAAGGAATCATCCACTATGAGCTACTCAACTATGGCCAGACGCTTAATTCAACCATCTACTGCGAGCAACTCGACCGTTTGAAGCAGTCAATTGACCAGAAGCGGCCGGAATTGGCAACCGGAAAGGGTGTAGTGTTTCACCAGGACAACGTTTGGCCTCACACATCTTTGATGACCAGCAAGAAGCTACGGGAGCTCGGATAGGATGTCCCATCGTACCCGCCGTAAAGTCCGGACCTGGCACCAAGGGACTACCATCTTATTCGGGCCATGCAAAAACGCTCTTGGTGGTATTACGTTGGCCTCAAAAAGGCTTGCGAAAACTGGTTGTCTGAGTTTTTTGCAAATAGGGAGGGAGGGTTTTATAAGGGGGGGACATAATGAAGTTGCCTTCTAAATGGCAATAAGTTTGCGAACAAAACGGTGCATATTTGACTTAAATCGGATAATTCTAAGTATGATACATTACTTATTGAACAACCCAATATTTCTCTGGATGTTTTATTCTCCAATCGACGAAAATTACTCCTTTTATCGATGATTATGCTACTCGAGCACTAGGCATTACGTACGCCCAAAGCGGAATTTAGAAAATTACTTTTTAATAATTAAGCTTAATGGACCGAAATCTCCATAATATTTATCAAGCTGTCCTTGACTTCGCTGAGTATACGAAATTCTTATTAAACGTTTTTGTCGCAATACTATAAATGAGATTGGTTTTACAAAAAAACGCAGTTGCTCAACACTTTTAGAGTTAACGTTAACTTGATGAATTCAAAAAGGAGCTAAGTATTAAAATATACTCGAAGTTTTTCAAGTTAAGGCGCTTCGGAATATACTTTTTTGTAATATAAATTTTTTTGTTTTGAAAGATTTTTCGTATAATCGTTTCTAACTAAAAATCAAGAACAAGTGCCTCTGTTATATTTCTTTGGATTCGAAATTATATTAAATTTTTCTTAGCTCAACAATCTCCTTTAATATATTTTTACTGCAATTATTATTAAAGTATCACAATCATACAAATAACATTTTAAATATTCATTTTATTTTCAAATTTTATCGAATATATATAAAATCATATATGTATGCATATGATATATGTATATATTATATATATTTCAATTGATACATTTTATTTATTTATTTATAATACAACAGAAAATCTAATAAATACATTTTTAATTGCTCAACAACTAAATAAACAATTTCAATTAATTTCAAAAATAATGCGGCAACTTAATGTAAAATAACTACAACGACTAAATTAAAATAAACAATTGAAAATCAACAATAACTACTTCATAATAATTAAATACGCTTATACTCGTAGCAGTAGTAGATACATTAAAATTTAATTAAAACATTTTAAATGAGTTTAAAAGCTTAAAGATTCAAAGTAAAATTAAAACTTTTTAACCAATTTGAAAATATCAAATACACAACTAATTTGTAGCGGAAAAACAAATGAAAAAAAACTCATTAAAGACAACGAAAGAGTTAAATATTAGCGTTGAAGTAACTTAGAGTAAAATGCAGATAGATAGATAGATTGGAGTATAGTCAAGCTTTAAAGCGCCAAAGTGGCGACATAGACGTTGATGTTGCCACCGTCTCCACCGCCACTGACAAAGTTAAGCATACAAAAAAAAAAAAACAACACGCAGCAGCACGTTTGCACGATGCCACTTCCTGTTGGCAAGTGAAAAGTGATAGATAGATGAATAAAGCCAAAAGGAGTTGAATGAATGAAACATGTATATAAGTACAATGGTATAAAATGATTAAATCCAAGAAATTTTTTGAAAGATACACTTGTGAATACATATTTGAAATAAGTCCAAAGCGTATTTTCTTTAACATTTAAAAACTGCTTAATATGGAAAATATAGAACATAGAGGTGTGTTCAAACATTATCGCGAATTTTAAATTTTCGTTACGTTATATTCGTATTTCGATTTTTTGTGGCGTTATGTTGGTACTCATGTCTCTCACTTATGCCGACAAGCTCAGCCATTTTGAATGTTCACTTAATTGTTGACAGCTGCTTGCACGTGTTTTGATTGTCTTCGATTTTTACCTATTCAAAAAATGGATCAAAGAACCTGTATGAATTTTTTTTTTTTTTTTTTTTTTTTTTTTTCTGAATGGAATAAATTGAATAAAAATGTTGAAGAATGCTTATGGGGACCGAGCTCTACCAAAATCAACAACATTTGATTGGTATAAATTGTTGAAGGTTGCGAACGTGTTGAAGACGAAGAGCTCCCCTGATCAACCATCGACCTCAACGGACGATGCTCACAGTCCAAAAAGTAAAAAGAATTAGTGCTCGCACACCGTCGATTAACTATGACAGACACTGCTGATGAAATTGGCGTATCGAAAGGATCAATTAATACAATTTTGAAGGATGTTTTGGGCCTCAAACGATGTCAAGTCTCGGTTGGTACCAAAAATAATGATTTTTTTAAAAACTGTACTGATTTTCCGTGACTTTTTTTGCCAAAAATTCAACCAATATCGTTCTGCAACCACCGTATTCGCTTGATATGGCTCCGTGTGACTTCTGGCTATTACCAAAACTCAAGAGACCACTCCGGGGAACGCGTTTGAGTCGATTGAGGAGATAAAAGCTAAATCGAAGAAGGCGCTGATGGCTATACCGGAAAGGACTATTTGGCATGTTTCGAGGATTGGAAAAAACGTTGGCATGGGTGTATTTTATCGGGAGGGGATTACTTTAAAGGGGACAAAATCGATATTCATGAATAAATAAATAATTTAAAAAAAAAAACCAAAATATGCGATACTTTTTGAACACACCTCGTATATTATAGAAGAAAAATATTTGTTAATGTGATTTATATTTTTATACCCGTTACACATAGTGTAAACAGGTATATTCAGTTTGTCCGAAAGTTTGTAACGCATTGAAGGAGGCATCGGAGACCCCATAAAGTATATATATTCTTGATCAGCTCGATGGGACGAATCGATCTAGCCATGTCCGTCTATCTGTCCGATTGTCCGTCTGTCTGTCCATCTGGCAACGACTAAGTTAAGTTCGAAAATGTGAGTGCCACGCCCATTTTTAGGTATAGCCCCCATACAAACTTATCGATTTTTTGTTTAAAAATAGTAATTATTTACGAATGTACTCTCTCCCAATTGGGTAAAAACATTTATTTTGTCATCCAGGGTCAAAACCAAGACGCCACGCCCATTTTTAGGTATAGCCCACATACAAATTTACCGCCCATTTTCGAATTTTTGTATGAAAGCATTTATTTTTTCTGAATGAATTCAATTAAAATTTGGTAAAATCAGTTCTAATGTCAACTCTATCGGTTCCACCGAAGTTAACGTTTTCCTTGTTTTTGTATGTTTTTATAAAGTGATGTCCTAGTCAAGTCTAACGTAAAAGTTTTTGTGTTTCGTAGAAAAAAACTATATCGGATTCTTATGGATTGTTCTAATTACTAACAAAATATTATTCCTCAATGCGTGTATTTGAATTAACCATGCTGAAATGCTTGAAGTTTTTCTTTTACCAAATGGTCATAAAACAAATGACCATGCAGATTGGGTGTTCAAAATAATTAATGCGCATCATAATAAAATAAGGACTGCGCTTTATTGGCCTCAATACTAGGATTGAATGAAGCTGTTCTCAGGAATTTTCGTATAATTTTAATAAAATTTTCATGCGAATATAAAAAAAAACGTTGAGGAAGTTTCATAACTTCTGCCAGCAAACTGAAACAAGAAAGAACGTTTCAGTCGAGTACGCTCAAGTGCAAAATACCCTGTACCCAAACTTTACGAGCCTTAAGTTAAGTCCTATCTTAGTACCAAAACTTATTGTATTGGTTTTTTGTACAAAAACTTGAAAAATGGGTAAAAATTTTGTTGCTCCCACCCATAATGCGATATTTCATTGTGACTATCATAGACTATTTATATTTATATCATATCATAATTTATAATTTTAGACTTCCTTGAATAAGAAACAATGTTGCGTTTATGCAAAAATCCAAAATGATGGGGTAGATTTGTATGGGGGTGCCCCTTAAAATGGGGCTAGGGAAAAACCGTTTGAAACTGCACAGTTGACGGCTTAGGAGAGTCTAAGTTTCTAATATGAAAGCTTTAACTCATCTCCGAGAAAATCGTTTTTATACGACAGACAACGTTTTTATTCGACAATGCTGATCAAGAATATAAATACTTTGTAGGATTTATCTAGCCTGCTTCTGTCTGTTACAGACATTCACAAAAACTAAATATACCCTTTACCCTTTGGGTACAGGGTATAAAAATATCCTTGGTACCCGATGTCGTCGAGAGTTTACAAAAATTTTGGCACATGGTGCCCAGATAAAAAACTCTTCTTGACTTCCTGTTGGCTGGTTCGATAAAAAAAGGTGGGGGGGCCGAAAAAAATTATAAAAATGATAGACGTTCGTATGCACGATAAAATAGCCGATACTGAATAATATGAATGATGTTTGTTGTAGAGCAATGGATGCTTCAGATACACTAATATTCAGTTTTTTCCTTGACAAATAACGGCCGCAAAATAAGAAGCAAATAAATTTTGAATGATGTTTATACCGAACTTAATGCAGATCAAATCTGGATTACATACTCGTAAGGCTTGATCCATTAATTTATAATTACTGAACTGTATAAGACAAGCGGGCTACAAAGGCGGTGAGTAGGAGTTGACCATTTGGTCTAATATCTTTTTCCGATAATTTGCTACTCTGTTTTTCAAGTTCATTTTTCGAATTTCTGTCAAAAAAAATTTAATTTTGGAACTATTGTGGAGAACTCATGGCGAACTTTATATACCTATAACCTTGATATACTTAAGTCGAATTCGTTCTCAAATATTTGTTATCTCAGCTTACATTACTTTTGAACACGGCTGTGCTTAATTTAAGTACATTGCGCTTGGTTTTTTTCTCTTTTCTATTTTAAAAAGTTTTAAAAGCATTAAAACTAAAGCAATTGTTAAAGCAGTAAGAAACAGATTACAATTTTATTTGCTTTTAGTCCACTGTGCAATCGAACGCATAATCATATTTAATAAGCGCGTAGATCGAAGATGTATCCAGTCAAGTAGAGTGGAGTGGAGTAGAGTAGAGCTAAGCTGAAGTTAAACTCGAACTGATTGTGCAGGAAGAAGGTGTAGGCAAGCAAGCAAGCAAGCAAGCAGGCAAGCATTGAATACGATCACTCGATTCCATTCAGTTTGCTGTCAGCTAGACACTTAGTGCGCAATTGCAATACAGTACATACGACATACAATAATAAGAACAACAACAACAACAAGTGGAAAAAACTTCATTTAGCAAACTGACAACAGCAAAAGCGTTATGACCAGTTGCATTAGTGTTGTGTTCTCATTCTTTAGTTACAACAGTTGATCATCATCATCATCATTATCATCGTGCAACATCATGATGCAACAAGTGCAACTAAATAAATACACAACTGCAAACTGCAAAAGTTGCCACAGCTGTGCTTAAAACTGGTTTTAAACCTTGATGCCATGTCCAGGCCGGCCTGCTTGACTCTGGGCAGTACGCAACTGTTTGTGTTGTTGATCAACTTTTTTTTTTTTTGTAGCGTCTTCGTCGCAATTTGTTAACCTGACTGACAAAGTGCTACAGTTGAAGCTGCACAAAAGGTGCGATTGCAATTAAACTTGCAGCATGTTGCATGTGGCAACTTTGCTATATACTCGTATATGTATGTGTAGAGTGCACTGACCATTCACTCAGCCTAGCACTTCATTCATAAAATTACGCCTGATGCGCAGCAGTAGATAAGCCAGCCACATACACTATTCAACTATTCCGAAGTACTCACAAATCTTGAAAGGAACACAACACACACTAAAAAGGAGACAAAAAAAAAAAATAAAAAACTTGATTTTCCTTGTAATTAATGAACGCAACGCATCTGACAGAGTTGTTGCTTTTCGCTGTTCTTGCTACTGTTGGCTTCTGCTGTTGCCGCTGTTGTTGCTGTTGTTGTTGCTGTTGCTACGGTTATTAAAATGTTGCGATAAGGCAAAATCTCTGTAAGTGAACCCATGTATTTGATTCATATTGTAACGCCCGACCACACCCGCCATTTGTATTTAAATGCTACATCGGCGACTGTGCTGCATTATGTATTTATATGCAAAGTGGCATTAGATTTACTTTGGTCGGCGTCAACGCAGGAAGTTGTTTTGAAAGTGATATTGAATAATGCAATGCTATAGAATGAATTACTTCCTCTTTTCTTGTTGTTGTTGTTCTTGTAGTATTAGAAAAAGCCGATTCTTTAGTTTTCGCCTTTGTATAGCTCTAGTTACAGTAGCGGAAAGATAGTTAAGATCGTGTGAGATCATTTAAAATTGTCGTTCTTTTTCGAGTGTAAAATAGTAATTTATGATTTTTTATATGAGATTTCAATTGAGATTTAAATCGTTGTAGGATATAAGACAAATGATTTTCATTTCGATTTTTTTATTAGTAATTTAGAACGAGAATTGTTATACAGTAGAATCCGGTTATAACGACTTTCAAGGGACCGACGATTTTACGTCGTTATACCCGGAAGACGCTCTAACCGAAAGGAGCAAAAAAAATTTTTTTTTTTTTATTTTATGGTTGCCATGTTCATAATAGGTTTTAAAATAAAACAAATTAATTTTTTAATTAAAACAAAAAATTTTATAAATTTAATTCAATAACATGGGCTCTTCATAATAAGTCGTATACATATATGCATGTTCATAAGCATAATATAACAAGATTAATTTCTATATGTGGTTTTTCTTTTTACATATTCTTAATTTAAATAATCAGTGTTTTTGATTGCTTAGCAGTAGTAGTTTTGACATATAAAAACAGTCGCACACAGTATTACTTAAACGAGACACGCTGTGCGTTAAGCTCTCTCATTAAAATTTGAATGGAAAAATCTCTTTAGAATTTCTTCAGCCTTGAATGCCTCCAAGACGCTAGGTGCTAACACATCTTCATTTTGATCTTCGACGTTGTCGTCGCTGTCCTGTAATTGTTTAATGTTTTGTCTGTTTAATGTTTTGTCTGAAGTTAATTTGTAGAGCAGTCCAGTTTCGTCGACATTAAAAATTTCCTCATCGTTGAAACCCTTACGTAGTGTAGGCAAAACCTTTGTAAGCCACTCGCTTACATCGCTTTTTGTACAGACATAGATTCTCCTCTGAACTGTACCGGCGACGATATTATGCCGGACCTTAAAGCTTATCCAACTAACAGAACAATTAAAATTTTTAATTTGCAAAAAATATGTGATTTCCCGACTGTGTTGCATTATAAACCATTGTAACAATGCTTTATCGACTTGATCTTGAATTGACGCTCTGACGCGTTTTGGCTTTAAGACATTACTATTAAATAAAGCTTTAATTTTTTCCTTATTTTTTTTTAATTGTGGCAATTGTTATGTGGCAAACGCAGAATTCTTTTGCCAGAGTAATGTTGCGCTCACCGGCTTCCAAGCGCCGAATAATTTGCATTTTTTCTTCAACGGAAAAGCACTTTCGTTTTAAAGACATTTTGCGGGTGTAATGCACATGTGTCGAGCTTAAACTGAATGAGCTCATTATTGCGCATTTCGCGCATTACTTCACATTTGGTAAATTTACACATTCAGTTTTACTTCAAAAAAAGCGGAGAAAACTAGAAATATAACGGTACATCTCATGGAATAGGCTATGAGGTCTGCACACGCACGCTGTAAACATTTGTGTGACGTCGGCATTGCACTTCTACTCTCTCTCTCAGCAGCGTTACTAAGGACAAGGTATATTTAAGGTCAGGCGACAGCTAAAACTAAGAGAGAGTAGTAAGAGTGTAAGAACCTTGGTGTCGCTGCTACGCACACAAGCAAGGGTACCGATCACTGATAAATACATACATTTCTAACAGCGTCGTTTGATGCTTAAATTTATTGGCATTATTTCGCTGTATTTTTTTCGGAACGTCGCAATATCCGGTTGAATTGTGAAAAATCTCGTCGGTATAAGCGGTTTGTCGCTAAAAGCGAAAACGTACTAAGCGGAGGCCCTTTCATATAAGTTTGTATGGGGACCAACCAAGTCATCGAGTTTTCGTCGCAATAACCGGGGGGCTCTTAATAGGAAATTTTTTAAAGCCGGTTTTTTTTTTTTTAAAAAGGGGGTTTTGAGGGGAAAGATTTGGGTCATTTATTCTTGCCGATCGAAAGAAGAAATACAATATTAAAGTGCGGCAAAATATTAAAGATTGGAAAAATCGTTTTTACATCGAGTGATAATCAAGGATTGAATATGGATCCAATTTGACAAACGTAATCGCTTTAATTCTGTGAGTTCTGTGAGACTTGCTGCAAAGATAATTAGTGGGACCAGCATAGTGGTAGAGACAACACGATTAATCGTAAAAATTGTATTATTCGTTATTTCCTTAATCGATTTTTTCCCTAATCGGGTATTTCTTTAATCGGTTAATTTCTAAATCGGTAAATTACATTTTTTGCCAATCCTACACACTATAATCTGCTCAAACTATTTATACTGTGCAGAGTTCCAATGACTTTTTGTCCTATAGAACTCAGAAGTAGGGCTGTGTGATTGTTGGAAATAATCGATTATTGTTGATTTAAAAGAATTGATTGTGGCTGATTAATCATGATTATCAAAATATATGTTTTAATTTAATTTTGTGATATTATATTTGATGATTTTGGTATCAATTAAAAAAGCTAATAAGTGAATATTTCTTTTTTTTTGCTTCTCACTGTGAAAATGCTTTCTTATAACACTTGCAAATCAATGTCGAGACTGTTGTCCTCTATCACCTATTTGATTGTTGATTAATCAATTATTCTTGAACTAACTGTTCAATTCATTGTACAAAATAATTGATTGCTCATTTATTAACCGATTAATCACACAGTCCTACTCAGAAGACTTGGAAACGGAAAATATTGTCCATTTACCGACCGGTCTGAACTAATTTTAGGCGGAAACCTATGCTCATATTCTCATATTATTGAACATACATTCTGAAGAACAAGTGCTGAGAACTCCAAATCCAAGCTGATAAAAAATAAAAATTGGCAAGCGAGGTTTCCGCGAATGAATGGTGATTTCCATTCAGTTGAGCTTCCATTAGGCACAATAATTGGAAGATAACCCATATGGAATCATGCATCCAAATTAGGAATGACATTCAAAAAGAGGTGAAAGAAGAGGACGCACTTGTGCTAGTATTTAGATCAAGCAGTCTGAAACATATAAAACGTTGTCACTTCCAATTATTAGGTAACTTTAAACGACGTTCCTCCATAAATGAATAGGTTATCTTTGGTATCCTCAGAGTCAATTATGATGAAAAAGTCTGAATCAAGAAGTTTGCTTCCAAAGTAGCGCCCTAACAACAGAAGTGTGAAAAATAATCGATTATTCAGGAAAAAATAAATTTTATCGATTATTTTTTTAAATATCGAATTGTGTATTTATTTTGTGCAACTTTTTATACCCGCCACACATAGTGTGAAGGGTATTATCAGTTTGTCGGAAAGTTTGTAACGCATTAAAGGAGGCATCGGAGACCCCTTAAAGTATATATATTATTGATCAGCTCGACGAGACGAATCGATTTAGCCATGCCTGTCTGTATGTCCGTCTGTCTGTCTGTTGCAATGCGTTTTTCTCGGAAAGTTTCGAAGATATAGACCTGATACTTTAAACTTAAGCTTTTTTGTGCTCCTAGGCAGTTTGTATGTCAGAACCAAGGTGCCACGCCCATTTGCAGATATAGCCCCCATACAAACCTACCATTTTTTCGATTTTTTTCTATGAAAATAGTTATTATTTATGAATATATTTACTACAAATCGGGTAGAAACACTTCCTAATTCAATATCTATCCGTCAAATATTAGAAGAAAGGTACCACGCCCATTTTTAGATATAGCCCCCATACAAACCTACCATTTTTTTCGATATTTTGTATGAAAATTGTAAGTATTTATGAATGTATTTACTGCAAAATATGGATAAAAGCACTTCTAATGACATCCAATTTCAAAAGAAAGGTGCCACGCCCATTTTTTAAAAGGGCCCCATACAAACCAAGCGCCCATTTTTCAGATTTTGCATGAAAGTAGTTCTTATTTGTATGGATATATTCACTCCAATCTGTGTAAAATAACTTCTACTGTTATCCAATGAATATGCTACCGATATGACAAGGATCGAGCCACTATTACATATATTCTCTACCCTAAACAACCACCCCTTCCTTTTTCCTTTTTTCAAAAAAAATGATTAAAGTTTCGATGTGGCGGGTATTTAAGCTTCGAGTTGCTACCGAAGTTAACGTTTTTTCTTGTTTCTTCTTTTTTTTTTCAATATTCGCTTTGAAACCAATATTTTTGTTTTTGTTTGTCTGTAAAAAATCATAGAAAAAATCGATATATCTGAGCATCACTTTGAAATTGTAAAGAAAATCGATTAGTCAGAAAAAATACATTTATCTGGGAATGGATTATAATGGTTGTTACCTAACTACACTTGAGTAGGCAAGTCTACTTTTTCAAGTCAATTCCATCTGATCTTAAAGGAGTTATTTCAATTCAAGCATGAAAACGTCTTTGTTTTATACTTTGTCCCAAAAATTGCTAAAAACTAGCAAAAAATGTTAAAAGCAAAAGTCGATTTTTTTTAGTAATATACCGAATTCTCCATTATAATATGGAATATTTATCAACATTACAAACTTGCATTCAAGCAGTTCTATTTATTTGCATAAATAAAATAGAAACAACACATTTAGTTTTTCAATTTAACGCCTCTCTACACTCAACGAAAAAAAAAAAAAAACAAACACTTAGATATGCTTCTATTTAGTAGCTAACACTCTAATCCAACTTAATTAAAATTATAATTATTTTAAAACAATTTCAAAGGAGTCAGAGCGCAACAACAGCTGCAAACAGATACTTTTGAGTACGAATATCCTTAAACGTGATGTGTTTTTGACTTAAACAGAAAATGTTTAATGCTCCAAAGCGAATTAAGCTCAAAAGAAAATTATAAGAAACATTAAAAATGAAGCAAACAGCAAACAGTTTAAAAGAAACATTAAAAAGCAAAACAAAAAGGAGAAGAAAGAGAGGCAAATATATGGCAAGAATCTTTAAGAAAAACACATGACGCTTTCGCATGACTATGATATTAAAAGTATCTGCATTCTTTATAAATACTCGTACTTTATTTATTTATTTAGCATTAGCTGACAAAAAATTATGATGAAAAATTTTGTCGACGTCTTACGTCGAGAAGTGTAAGCAAATCGCTTTTATTTGCTCAAGCCTCAGTTAGAGAAATCCCAGCACACATGTGTAGAATTCATTAAGGTGACTAAATATGTTCAAGGCGAAGAAGATTTTTTTTTTATTTTTTTAATTTTTTTTATTTTTTTTGCTAAACGCATATGGCAGCCTGGCATTTAGGCTGTTGTTAGCAAGGCGGCATAAATTCGTGGGAATTAATAACCTGTTGGCTGTTGCTTTTTCACATCAGGCCTGTGACGATTCCCAAGACATCCTTTTCCTTTTTTTCTTTGCCTTGGCTTTAATTTAAATTTTTTTTTTTTTTCTGTATTGTTGTTGTTGTTGTTGGTTTTTTTTTTTTTTTTGTAATTTTTTTTTTTTTTTTTGTTTATGGTATCGGGTTTTTTGCGAAAGATAAAACTTAAAATGCGCCTTTTTAATTATTGTTTTTTTTGTTTTGATGGCTTGAAAAAGGACGCAATTACAACAGTAGCAGAAAATCCGCTTCATTTTTCTTTATTTTTATTTTTATTTTTTCTTATGCATCTCAAAGATACACTTGAATATAATAATATGAGGTATAAGGGAATATGAAGTAGCCTAAATGGTTAGTAATAAAATAAGGAAATAAAAAGAGATAATGCTGGTCTTTTTAAGTCTTCAAGACCTTCAAGTCTTAGCTTCAAAGTCACAAATACAGCGTATCTTCTGTTCGTATATGCCTTATCAAACCCCTATTTTATATCAGTTTGTCTTAACCACTTTATCAAAACTTAGCTGTTTCTGCAGCTCCTAAAATTTTGCTGCCACTTTAGTTACATTACGCAGCTACAATTTTTGTATTGTAAATAATTCCATATTCGCTTCAAGTGCTAAAAAAAAAAAGAAAATGAAGTAAAACGCTTTAATATATATTTTCTTTTTTTATGAGTAAGTATCATGTTGTCGTTGTTGTTGTTGCTATTATTATTTTTGATTATTTTAATGAGTGAGTAATGTTTGTATCTTTAAGTCGCAAAAAGAACTTCTAGAACAAGCATCATAAAAAAAAAGATAATGTAAACGTTCTTCTTTTTTTTATTTGTTTCCAAAAGCGTTTTACTGCATTAAATTTAATTTCTTTTAATTATTTCTTTCCCCTCAAAATTTTGTTATTTGTGTGAAAAATGTCACTTGGGGTCAGTTCCTACAAAAAGGTCGCTCAAGCGCCAACAATGACACTTTTCAAGTAGCAAAAACCAGAAGCTGCATCAATAAAGAAAACCAAAAAGAATAGAAGAAAACGAGGCAATTAAATTTGTCATTAAGTTTGTGTCGAAAATGTTTCTAAAAATTACATAACAGTTTAAAGAACAGCTAAAGTATCTGAAATTGAAAAAAAATAGCTTGAATAAGATTGAAACTTTAATACACTACACCAGTAATTCTTGTGAGGTGCTCTTTTTTATGTTATCAGAAAGTTTGTAACGCATTTTCATGCCGTAGACGAGTCTGTCTGTCTGTAAGTCTCTTAGTCTCTTAGTTTGTTAGTCTGTTATTCTGTTAGTCTGATAGTTTGTTAGTCTGTTAGTCTGTTAGTCTGTTAGTCTGTTAGTGTGTTAGTGTGTTAGTGTGTTAGTCTGTTAGTCTTTTAGTCTGTTAGTCTGTAAGTGTGTTAGTCTGTTAGTCTGTTAGTCAGTTAGTCTGTTAGTCTGTTAGTCTGTTAGTTTGTTAGTCTGTTAGTCTGTTAGCCTGTTAGTCTGTTAGTCTGTTAGTCTGTTAGTCTGTTAGTCTGTTAGTCTGTTAGTCTGTTAGTCTGTTAGTTTGTTAGTCTGTTAGTCTGTTAGTCTGTTAGTCTGTTAGTCTGTTAGTCAGTTAGTCTGTTAGTCTGTTAGTCTGTTAGTCTGTTAGTCTGTTAGTTTGTTAGTCTGTTAGTCTGTTAGACTCTTAGTCTCTTAGTTTGTTAGTCTGTTAGTCTGTTAGTCTGTTAGTCTGTTAGTCTGTTAGTCTGTTAGTCTGTTAGTCTGTTAGTCTGTTGTTAGTCTGTTAGTCTGTTAGTCTGTTAGTCTGTTTAGTCTGTTAGTCTGTTAGTCTGTTAGTCTGTTAGTTTGTTAGTCTGTTAGTCTGTTAGTCTGTTATTCTGTTAGTCTGTTACTCTGTTAATCTGTTAGTCTGTAAGTCTGTAAGTCTGTTAGTCTGTAAGTCTGTTAGTCTGTAAGACTGTTAGTCTGTTAGTTTGTTAAGTCTGTTAGTCTGTTAGTT
>JAEIFJ010001180.1:0-127832 GCA_018903435.1 Leucophenga varia | reverse complement strand
ACAAAAAAATTTTTGTTTTTCTTAAAATTTGTTGATTTTTGTAAATTATTAATACAAATAAACGATTTTCTGAAAGTTTCATGAAGATCAAAACAATTGATATTTTTACCCTACATTGGATCTTAACATGTTCTCTTAAGGCGATGACAATTGACTCAAAATTTCAAAAAAAAAAAAATTTTTGTTGTTTCTTAAAATTTGTTGATTTTTGTAAATATTAATACAAATAAACGATTTTCTGAAAGTTTCATGAAGATCAAAACAATTGATATTTTTACCCTACATTGGATCTTAACATGTTCTCTTAAGCGATGACAATTGACTCAAAATTTCAAAAAAAAAAAAATTTTTGTTTTTCTTTAAAATTTGTTGATTTTTGTAAATATTAATACAAATAAACGATTTTCTGAAAGTTTCATGAAGATCAAAACAATTGATATTTTTACCCTACATTGGATCTTAACATGTTCTCTTAAGCGATGACAATTGACTCAAAATTTCAAAAAAAAAAAAAATTTTTGTTGTTTCTTAAAATTTGTTGATTTTTGTAAATATTAATACAAATAAACGATTTTCTGAAAGTTTCATGAAGATCAAAACAATTGATATTTTTACCCTACATTGGATCTTAACATGTTCTCTTAAGCGATGACAATTGACTCAAAATTTCAAAAAAAAAAAAATTTTTTGTTTTTTCTTAAAATTTGTTGATTTTTGTAAATATTAATACAAATAAACGATTTTCTGAAAGTTTCATGAAGATCAAAACAATTGATATTTTTACCCTACATTGGATCTTAACATGTTCTCTTAAGCGATGACAATTGACTCAAAATTTAAAAAAAAAAAAAAATTTTTGTTGTTTTCTTAAAATTTGTTGATTTTTGTAAATATTAATACAAATAAACGATTTTCTGAAAGTTTCATGAAGATCAAAACAATTGATATTTTTACCCTACATTGGATCTTAACATGTTCTCTTAAGCGATGACAATTGACTCAAAATTTCAAAAAAAAAAAAAATTTTTGTTTTTTCTTAAAATTTGTTGATTTTTGTAAATATTAATACAAATAAACGATTTTCTGAAAGTTTCATGAAGATCAAAACAATTGATATTTTTACCCTACATTGGATCTTAACATGTTCTCTTAAGCGATGACAATTGACTCAAAATTTCAAAAAAAAAAAAAAATTTTTGTTTTTTCTTAAAATTTGTTGATTTTTGTAAATATTAATACAAATAAACGATTTTCTGAAAGTAAATGTTTTTCTTAAAATTTGTTGATTTTTGTAAATATTTATACAAATAAACGATTTTCTGAAAGTTTCATGAAGATCAAAACAATTGATATTTTTACCCTACATTGGATCTTAACATTTTCTCTTAAGCGACGACAAATGACTCAAAATTTCAAAAAAAAAAAAAAATTTTTGTTTTTCTTAAAATTTGTTGATTTTTGTAAATATTTATACAAATAAACGATTTTCTGAAAGTTTCATGAAGATCAAAACAATTGATATTTTTACCCTACATTGGATCTTAACATTTTCTCTTAAGCGACGACAAATGACTCAAAATTTCAAAAAAAAAAAAATTTTTTGTTTTTTCTTAAAATTTGTTGATTTTTGTAAATATTTATACAAATAAACGATTTTCTGAAAGTTTCATGAAGATCAAAACAATTGATATTTTTTACCCTACATTGGATCTTAACATTTCTCTCTTAAGCGACGACAAATGACTCAAAATTTCAAAAAAAAAAAAAAAATTTTTTTTTTTTCTTAAAATTTGTTGATTTTTGTAAATATTTATACAAATAAACGATTTTCTGAAAGTTTCATGAAGATCAAAACAATTGATATTTTTACCCTACATTGGATCTTAACATTTTCTCTTAAGCGACGACAAATGACTCAAAATTTCAAAAAAAAAAAAAATTTTGTTTTTTCTTAAAATTTGTTGATTTTTGTAAATATTTATACAAATAAACGATTTTCTGAAAGTTTCATGAAGATCAAAACAATTGATATTTTTACCCTACATTGGATCTTAACATTTTCTCTTAAGCGACGACAAATGACTCAAAATTTCAAAAAAAAAAAAAATTTTTGTTTTTCTTAAAATTTGTTGATTTTTGTAAATATTTATACAAATAAACGATTTTCTGAAAGTTTCATGAAGATCAAAACAATTGATATTTTTACCCTACATTGGATCTTAACATTTTCTCTTAAGCGACGACAAATGACTCAAAATTTCAAAAAAAAAAAAAATTTTTGTTTTTTCTTAAAATTTGTTGATTTTTGTAAATATTTATACAAATAAACGATTTTCTGAAAGTTTCATGAAGATCAAAACAATTGATATTTTTACCCTACATTGGATCTTAACATTTTCTCTTAAGCGACGACAAATGACTCAAAATTTCAAAAAAAAAAAAAATTTTGTTTTTTCTTAAAATTTGTTGATTTTTGTAAATATTTATACAAATAAACGATTTTCTGAAAGTTTCATGAAGATCAAAACAATTGATATTTTTACCCTACATTGGATCTTAACATGTTTCTCTTAAGCGACGACAAATGACTCAAAATTTCAAAAAAAAAAAAAATTTTTTTTTTTTCTTAAAATTTGTTGATTTTTGTAAATATTTATACAAATAAACGATTTTCTGAAAGTTTCATGAAGATCAAAACAATTGATATTTTTACCCTACATTGGATCTTAACATGTTCTCTTAAGCGACGACAAATGACTCAAAATTTCAAAAAAAAAAAAAAATTTTGTTTTTTCTTAAAATTTGTTGATTTTTGTAAATATTAATACAAATAAACGATTTTCTGAAAGTTTCATGAAGATCAAAACAATTGATATTTTTACCCTACATTGGATCTTAACATGTTCTCTTAAGCGACGACAATTGACTCAAAATTTCAAAAAAAAAAAAATTTTTGTTTTTTCTTAAAATTTGTTGATTTTTGTAAATATTAATACAAATAAACGATTTTCTGAAAGTTTCATGAAGATCAAAACAATTGATATTTTTACCCTACATTGGATCTTAACATGTTCTCTTAAGCGACGACAATTGACTCAAAATTTCAAAAAAAAAAAAAATTTTGTTTTTTCTTAAAATTTGTTGATTTTTGTAAATATTAATACAAATAAACGATTTTCTGAAAGTTTCATGAAGATCAAAACAATTGATATTTTTACCCTACATTGGATCTTAACATGTTCTCTTAAGCGACGACAATTGACTCAAAATTTCAAAAAAAAAAAAAAAATTTTTTTTTCTTAAAATTTGTTGATTTTTGTAAATATTAATACAAATAAACGATTTTCTGAAAGTTTCATGAAGATCAAAACAATTGATATTTTTACCCTACATTGGATCTTAACATGTTCTCTTAAGCGACGACAATTGACTCAAAATTTCAAAAAAAAAAAAAAATTTTGTTTTTTCTTAAAATTTGTTGATTTTTGTAAATATTAATACAAATAAACGATTTTCTGAAAGTTTCATGAAGATCAAAACAATTGATATTTTTACCCTACATTGGATCTTAACATGTTCTCTTAAGCGACGACAATTGACTCAAAATTTCAAAAAAAAAAAAAAATTTTGTTTTTTCTTAAAATTTGTTGATTTTTGTAAATATTAATACAAATAAACGATTTTCTGAAAGTTTCATGAAGATCAAAACAATTGATATTTTTACCCTACATTGGATCTTAACATGTTCTCTTAAGCGACGACAATTGACTCAAAATTTCAAAAAAAAAAAAAAATTTTTGTTTTTCTTAAAATTTGTTGATTTTTGTAAATATTAATACAAATAAACGATTTTCTGAAAGTTTCATGAAGATCAAAACAATTGATATTTTTACCCTACATTGGATCTTAACATGTTCTCTTAAGCGACGACAATTGACTCAAAATTTCAAAAAAAAAAAAAATTTTTTTTTGTTTTTTCTTAAAATTTGTTGATTTTTGTAAATATTAATACAAATAAACGATTTTCTGAAAGTTTCATGAAGATCAAAACAATTGATATTTTTACCCTACATTGGATCTTAACATGTTCTCTTAAGCGACGACAATTGACTCAAAATTTCAAAAAAAAAAAAAAAATTTTGTTTTTTCTTAAAATTTGTTGATTTTTGTAAATATTAATACAAATAAACGATTTTCTGAAAGTTTCATGAAGATCAAAACAATTGATATTTTTACCCTACATTGGATCTTAACATGTTCTCTTAAGCGACGACAATTGACTCAAAATTTCAAAAAAAAAAAAAATTTTTGTTTTTCTTAAAATTTGTTGATTTTTGTAAATATTAATACAAATAAACGATTTTCTGAAAGTTTCATGAAGATCAAAACAATTGATATTTTTACCCTACATTGGATCTTAACATGTTCTCTTAAGCGACGACAATTGACTCAAAATTTCAAAAAAAAAAAAAAAATTTTGTTTTTTCTTAAAATTTGTTGATTTTTGTAAATATTAATACAAATAAACGATTTTCTGAAAGTTTCATGAAGATCAAAACAATTGATATTTTTACCCTACATTGGATCTTAACATGTTCTCTTAAGCGACGACAATTGACTCAAAATTTCAAAAAAAAAAAAAAATTTTGTTTTTTCTTAAAATTTGTTGATTTTTGTAAATATTAATACAAATAAACGATTTTCTGAAAGTTTCATGAAGATCAAAACAATTGATATTTTTACCCTACATTGGATCTTAACATGTTCTCTTAAGCGACGACAATTGACTCAAAATTTCAAAAAAAAAAAAAATTTTTGTTTTTTCTTAAAATTTGTTGATTTTTGTAAATATTAATACAAATAAACGATTTTCTGAAAGTTTCATGAAGATCAAAACAATTGATATTTTTACCCTACATTGGATCTTAACATGTTCTCTTAAGCGACGACAAATGACTCAAAATTTCAAAAAAAAAAAAAAAATTTTGTTTTTTCTTAAAATTTGTTGATTTTTGTAAATATTAATACAAATAAACGATTTTCTGAAAGTTTCATGAAGATCAAAACAATTGATATTTTTACCCTACATTGGATCTTAACATGTTCTCTTAAGCGACGACAATTGACTCAAAATTTCAAAAAAAAAAAAAATTTTTGTTTTTTCTTAAAATTTGTTGATTTTTGTAAATATTAATACAAATAAACGATTTTCTGAAAGTTTCATGAAGATCAAAACAATTGATATTTTTACCCTACATTGGATCTTAACATGTTCTCTTAAGCGACGACAATTGACTCAAAATTTCAAAAAAAAAAAAATTTTTGTTTTTCTTAAAATTTGTTGATTTTTGTAAATATTAATACAAATAAACGATTTTCTGAAAGTTTCATGAAGATCAAAACAATTGATATTTTTACCCTACATTGGATCTTAACATGTTCTCTTAAGCGACGACAATTGACTCAAAATTTCAAAAAAAAAAAAAATTTTGTTTTTTTCTTAAAATTTGTTGATTTTTGTAAATATTAATACAAATAAACGATTTTCTGAAAGTTTCATGAAGATCAAAACAATTGATATTTTTACCCTACATTGGATCTTAACATGTTCTCTTAAGCGACGACAATTGACTCAAAATTTCAAAAAAAAAAAAAAAATTTTGTTTTTTCTTAAAATTTGTTGATTTTTGTAAATATTAATACAAATAAACGATTTTCTGAAAGTTTCATGAAGATCAAAACAATTGATATTTTTACCCTACATTGGATCTTAACATGTTCTCTTAAGCGACGACAATTGACTCAAAATTTCAAAAAAAAAAAAAATTTTGTTTTTTCTTAAAATTTGTTGATTTTTGTAAATATTAATACAAATAAACGATTTTCTGAAAGTTTCATGAAGATCAAAACAATTGATATTTTTACCCTACATTGGATCTTAACATGTTCTCTTAAGCGATGACAATTGACTCAAAATTTCAAAAAAAAAAAAAATTTTTGTTTTTTCTTAAAATTTGTTGATTTTTGTAAATATTAATACAAATAAACGATTTTCTGAAAGTTTCATGAAGATCAAAACAATTGATATTTTTACCCTACATTGGATCTTAACATGTTCTCTTAAGCGATGACAATTGACTCAAAATTTCAAAAAAAAAAAAAATTTGTTTTTTCTTAAAATTTGTTGATTTTTGTAAATATTAATACAAATAAACGATTTTCTGAAAGTTTCATGAAGATCAAAACAATTGATATTTTTACCCTACATTGGATCTTAACATGTTCTCTTAAGCGATGACAATTGACTCAAAATTTCAAAAAAAAAAAAATTTGTTTTTTCTTAAAATTTGTTGATTTTTGTAAATATTAATACAAATAAACGATTTTCTGAAAGTTTCATGAAGATCAAAACAATTGATATTTTTACCCTACATTGGATCTTAACATGTTCTCTTAAGCGATGACAATTGACTCAAAATTTCAAAAAAAAAAAAAAATTTGTTTTTTCTTAAAATTTGTTGATTTTTGTAAATATTAATACAAATAAACGATTTTCTGAAAGTTTCATGAAGATCAAAACAATTGATATTTTTACCCTACATTGGATCTTAACATGTTCTCTTAAGCGATGACAATTGACTCAAAATTTCAAAAAAAAAAAAAATTTTGTTTTTTCTTAAAATTTGTTGATTTTTGTAAATATTAATACAAATAAACGATTTTCTGAAAGTTTCATGAAGATCAAAACAATTGATATTTTTACCCTACATTGGATCTTAACATGTTCTCTTAAGCGATGACAATTGACTCAAAATTTCAAAAAAAAAAAAATTTTTGTTTTTTCTTAAAATTTGTTGATTTTTGTAAATATTAATACAAATAAACGATTTTCTGAAAGTTTCATGAAGATCAAAACAATTGATATTTTTACCCTACATTGGATCTTAACATGTTCTCTTAAGCGATGACAATTGACTCAAAATTTCAAAAAAAAAAATTTTTTGTTTTTCTTAAAATTTGTTGATTTTTGTAAATATTAATACAAATAAACGATTTTCTGAAAGTTTCATGAAGATCAAAACAATTGATATTTTTACCCTACATTGGATCTTAACATGTTCTCTTAAGCGATGACAATTGACTCAAAATTTCAAAAAAAAAAAAAATTTTTTTTTTTTCTTAAAATTTGTTGATTTTTGTAAATATTAATACAAATAAACGATTTTCTGAAAGTTTCATGAAGATCAAAACAATTGATATTTTTACCCTACATTGGATCTTAACATGTTCTCTTAAGCGATGACAATTGACTCAAAATTTCAAAAAAAAAAAAAATTTTGTTGTTTCTTAAAATTTGTTGATTTTTGTAAATATTAATACAAATAAACGATTTTCTGAAAGTTTCATGAAGATCAAAACAATTGATATTTTTACCCTACATTGGATCTTAACATGTTCTCTTAAGCGATGACAATTGACTCAAAATTTCAAAAAAAAAAAAATTTTTGTTTTTTCTTAAAATTTGTTGATTTTTGTAAATATTAATACAAATAAACGATTTTCTGAAAGTTTCATGAAGATCAAAACAATTGATATTTTTACCCTACATTGGATCTTAACATGTTCTCTTAAGCGATGACAATTGACTCAAAATTTCAAAAAAAAAAAAAAATTTTGTTTTTTCTTAAAATTTGTTGATTTTTGTAAATATTAATACAAATAAACGATTTTCTGAAAGTTTCATGAAGATCAAAACAATTGATATTTTTACCCTACATTGGATCTTAACATGTTCTCTTAAGCGATGACAATTGACTCAAAATTTCAAAAAAAAAAAAATTTTTTTTTTTTCTTAAAATTTGTTGATTTTTGTAAATATTAATACAAATAAACGATTTTCTGAAAGTTTCATGAAGATCAAAACAATTGATATTTTTACCCTACATTGGATCTTAACATGTTCTCTTAAGCGATGACAATTGACTCAAAATTTCAAAAAAAAAAAAATTTTTGTTTTTCTTAAAATTTGTTGATTTTTGTAAATATTAATACAAATAAACGATTTTCTGAAAGTTTCATGAAGATCAAAACAATTGATATTTTTACCCTACATTGGATCTTAACATGTTCTCTTAAGCGATGACAATTGACTCAAAATTTCAAAAAAAAAAAAATTTTTGTTTTTTCTTAAAATTTGTTGATTTTTGTAAATATTAATACAAATAAACGATTTTCTGAAAGTTTCATGAAGATCAAAACAATTGATATTTTTACCCTACATTGGATCTTAACATGTTCTCTTAAGCGATGACAATTGACTCAAAATTTCAAAAAAAAAAAAAATTTTTGTTTTTTCTTAAAATTTGTTGATTTTTGTAAATATTAATACAAATAAACGATTTTCTGAAAGTTTCATGAAGATCAAAACAATTGATATTTTTACCCTACATTGGATCTTAACATGTTCTCTTAAGCGATGACAATTGACTCAAAATTTCAAAAAAAAAAAAATTTTTGTTTTTTCTTAAAATTTGTTGATTTTTGTAAATATTAATACAAATAAACGATTTTCTGAAAGTTTCATGAAGATCAAAACAATTGATATTTTTACCCTACATTGGATCTTAACATGTTCTCTTAAGCGATGACAATTGACTCAAAATTTCAAAAAAAAAAAAATTTTTTTTTTTCTTAAAATTTGTTGATTTTTGTAAATATTAATACAAATAAACGATTTTCTGAAAAAGTTTCATGAAGATCAAAACAATTGATATTTTTACCCTACATTGGATCTTAACATGTTCTCTTAAGCGATGACAATTGACTCAAAATTTCAAAAAAAAAAAAAATTTTTGTTGTTTCTTAAAATTTGTTGATTTTTGTAAATATTAATACAAATAAACGATTTTCTGAAAGTTTCATGAAGATCAAAACAATTGATATTTTTACCCTACATTGGATCTTAACATGTTCTCTTAAGCGATGACAATTGACTCAAAATTTCAAAAAAAAAAAAAATTTTTGTTTTTTCTTAAAATTTGTTGATTTTTGTAAATATTAATACAAATAAACGATTTTCTGAAAGTTTCATGAAGATCAAAACAATTGATATTTTTACCCTACATTGGATCTTAACATGTTCTCTTAAGCGATGACAATTGACTCAAAATTTCAAAAAAAAAAAAATTTTTGTTTTTCTTAAAATTTGTTGATTTTTGTAAATATTAATACAAATAAACGATTTTCTGAAAGTTTCATGAAGATCAAAACAATTGATATTTTTACCCTACATTGGATCTTAACATGTTCTCTTAAGCGATGACAATTGACTCAAAATTTCAAAAAAAAAAAAAATTTTGTTGTTTCTTAAAATTTGTTGATTTTTGTAAATATTAATACAAATAAACGATTTTCTGAAAGTTTCATGAAGATCAAAACAATTGATATTTTTACCCTACATTGGATCTTAACATGTTCTCTTAAGCGATGACAATTGACTCAAAATTTCAAAAAAAAAAAAAATTTTTTGTTGTTTCTTAAAATTTGTTGATTTTTGTAAATATTAATACAAATAAACGATTTTCTGAAAGTTTCATGAAGATCAAAACAATTGATATTTTTACCCTACATTGGATCTTAACATGTTCTCTTAAGCGATGACAATTGACTCAAAATTTCAAAAAAAAAAAAAAATTTTGTTGTTTCTTAAAATTTGTTGATTTTTGTAAATATTAATACAAATAAACGATTTTCTGAAAGTTTCATGAAGATCAAAACAATTGATATTTTTACCCTACATTGGATCTTAACATGTTCTCTTAAGCGATGACAATTGACTCAAAATTTCAAAAAAAAAAAAAAAATTTTGTTGTTTCTTAAAATTTGTTGATTTTTGTAAATATTAATACAAATAAACGATTTTCTGAAAGTTTCATGAAGATCAAAACAATTGATATTTTTACCCTACATTGGATCTTAACATGTTCTCTTAAGCGATGACAATTGACTCAAAATTTCAAAAAAAAAAAAATTTTTTGTTGTTTCTTAAAATTTGTTGATTTTTGTAAATATTAATACAAATAAACGATTTTCTGAAAGTTTCATGAAGATCAAAACAATTGATATTTTTACCCTACATTGGATCTTAACATGTTCTCTTAAGCGATGACAATTGACTCAAAATTTCAAAAAAAAAAAAATTTTTGTTGTTTCTTAAAATTTGTTGATTTTTGTAAATATTAATACAAATAAACGATTTTCTGAAAGTTTCATGAAGATCAAAACAATTGATATTTTTACCCTACATTGGATCTTAACATGTTCTCTTAAGCGATGACAATTGACTCAAAATTTCAAAAAAAAAAAAAATTTTTGTTTTTTCTTAAAATTTGTTGATTTTTGTAAATATTAATACAAATAAACGATTTTCTGAAAGTTTCATGAAGATCAAAACAATTGATATTTTTACCCTACATTGGATCTTAACATGTTCTCTTAAGCGATGACAATTGACTCAAAATTTCAAAAAAAAAAAAAATTTTTGTTGTTTCTTAAAATTTGTTGATTTTTGTAAATATTAATACAAATAAACGATTTTCTGAAAGTTTCATGAAGATCAAAACAATTGATATTTTTACCCTACATTGGATCTTAACATGTTCTCTTAAGCGATGACAATTGACTCAAAATTTCAAAAAAAAAAAAAATTTTTGTTGTTTCTTAAAATTTGTTGATTTTTGTAAATATTAATACAAATAAACGATTTTCTGAAAGTTTCATGAAGATCAAAACAATTGATATTTTTACCCTACATTGGATCTTAACATGTTCTCTTAAGCGATGACAATTGACTCAAAATTTCAAAAAAAAAAAAATTTTTGTTGTTTCTTAAAATTTGTTGATTTTTGTAAATATTAATACAAATAAACGATTTTCTGAAAGTTTCATGAAGATCAAAACAATTGATATTTTTACCCTACATTGGATCTTAACATGTTCTCTTAAGCGATGACAATTGACTCAAAATTTCAAAAAAAAAAAAAATTTTGTTGTTTCTTAAAATTTGTTGATTTTTGTAAATATTAATACAAATAAACGATTTTCTGAAAGTTTCATGAAGATCAAAACAATTGATATTTTTACCCTACATTGGATCTTAACATGTTCTCTTAAGCGATGACAATTGACTCAAAATTTCAAAAAAAAAAAAATTTTTGTTGTTTCTTAAAATTTGTTGATTTTTGTAAATATTAATACAAATAAACGATTTTCTGAAAGTTTCATGAAGATCAAAACAATTGATATTTTTACCCTACATTGGATCTTAACATGTTCTCTTAAGCGATGACAATTGACTCAAAATTTCAAAAAAAAAAAAAAATTTTTGTTTTTTCTTAAAATTTGTTGATTTTTGTAAATATTAATACAAATAAACGATTTTCTGAAAGTTTCATGAAGATCAAAACAATTGATATTTTTACCCTACATTGGATCTTAACATGTTCTCTTAAGCGATGACAATTGACTCAAAATTTCAAAAAAAAAAAAAAAATTTTGTTGTTTCTTAAAATTTGTTGATTTTTGTAAATATTAATACAAATAAACGATTTTCTGAAAGTTTCATGAAGATCAAAACAATTGATATTTTTACCCTACATTGGATCTTAACATGTTCTCTTAAGCGATGACAATTGACTCAAAATTTCAAAAAAAAAAAAAATTTTGTTGTTTCTTAAAATTTGTTGATTTTTGTAAATATTAATACAAATAAACGATTTTCTGAAAGTTTCATGAAGATCAAAACAATTGATATTTTTACCCTACATTGGATCTTAACATGTTCTCTTAAGCGA
The DNA here is from genome assembly GCA_018903435.1 of Leucophenga varia. Classification (NCBI taxonomy): domain Eukaryota; kingdom Metazoa; phylum Arthropoda; class Insecta; order Diptera; family Drosophilidae; genus Leucophenga; species Leucophenga varia. The sequence continues at coordinate 115,980 of JAEIFJ010001180.1, read as the reverse complement.
TGACAATTGACTCAAAATTTAAAAAAAAAAAAATTTTTGTTTGTTTCTTAAAATTTGTTGATTTTTGTAAATATTAATACAAATAAACGATTTTCTGAAAGTTTCATGAAGATCAAAACAATTGATATTTTTACCCTACATTGGATCTTAACATGTTCTCTTAAGCGATGACAATTGACTCAAAATTTCAAAAAAAAAAAAAAAATTTGTTTTTTCTTAAAATTTGTTGATTTTTGTAAATATTAATACAAATAAACGATTTTCTGAAAGTTTCATGAAGATCAAAACAATTGATATTTTTACCCTACATTGGATCTTAACATGTTCTCTTAAGCGATGACAATTGACTCAAAATTTCAAAAAAAAAAAAAAAATTTGTTTTTTCTTAAAATTTGTTGATTTTTGTAAATATTAATACAAATAAACGATTTTCTGAAAGTTTCATGAAGATCAAAACAATTGATATTTTTACCCTACATTGGATCTTAACATGTTCTCTTAAGCGATGACAATTGACTCAAAATTTCAAAAAAAAAAAAATTTTGTTGTTTCTTAAAATTTGTTGATTTTTGTAAATATTAATACAAATAAACGATTTTCTGAAAGTTTCATGAAGATCAAAACAATTGATATTTTTACCCTACATTGGATCTTAACATGTTCTCTTAAGCGATGACAATTGACTCAAAATTTCAAAAAAAAAAAAATTTTTGTTTTTTCTTAAAATTTGTTGATTTTTGTAAATATTAATACAAATAAACGATTTTCTGAAAGTTTCATGAAGATCAAAACAATTGATATTTTTACCCTACATTGGATCTTAACATGTTCTCTTAAGCGATGACAATTGACTCAAAATTTCAAAAAAAAAAAAAAATTTTGTTTTTTCTTAAAATTTGTTGATTTTTGTAAATATTAATACAAATAAACGATTTTCTGAAAGTTTCATGAAGATCAAAACAATTGATATTTTTACCCTACATTGGATCTTAACATGTTCTCTTAAGCGATGACAATTGACTCAAAATTTCAAAAAAAAAAAAATTTTTGTTGTTTCTTAAAATTTGTTGATTTTTGTAAATATTAATACAAATAAACGATTTTCTGAAAGTTTCATGAAGATCAAAACAATTGATATTTTTACCCTACATTGGATCTTAACATGTTCTCTTAAGCGATGACAATTGACTCAAAATTTCAAAAAAAAAAAAATTTTTTTTTTTTCTTAAAATTTGTTGATTTTTGTAAATATTAATACAAATAAACGATTTTCTGAAAGTTTCATGAAGATCAAAACAATTGATATTTTTACCCTACATTGGATCTTAACATGTTCTCTTAAGCGATGACAATTGACTCAAAATTTCAAAAAAAAAAAAAATTTTTGTTTTTTCTTAAAATTTGTTGATTTTTGTAAATATTAATACAAATAAACGATTTTCTGAAAGTTTCATGAAGATCAAAACAATTGATATTTTTACCCTACATTGGATCTTAACATGTTCTCTTAAGCGATGACAATTGACTCAAAATTTCAAAAAAAAAAAAATTTTTGTTTTTCTTAAAATTTGTTGATTTTTGTAAATATTAATACAAATAAACGATTTTCTGAAAGTTTCAAAAATTCAAAATGTTAAGATCCAATGTAGTTAATTGTTTTAAGAAAAATATTTACAAAAATCAACAAATTTTAAGAAAAAACAAAAATTTTTTTTTTTTTGAAATTTTGAGTCATTTTGTCCTTAAAGAACATGTTAAGATCCAATGTAGGGTAAAAAATATCAATTGTTTTGATCTTCATGAAACTTTCAGAAAATCGTTTATTTGTATTAATATTTACAAAAATCAACAAATTTTAAGAAAAAAAAAAAATTTTTTTTTTTGAAATTTTGAGTCAATTGTCGTCGCTTAAGAGAACATGTTAAGATCAATGTAGGGTAAAAAATATCAATTGTTTTGATCTTCATGAAACTTTCAGAAAATCGTTTATTTGTATTAATATTTACAAAAATCAACAAATTTTAAGAAAAAACAAAAATTTTTTTTTTTTTGAAATTTTGAGTCAATTGTCGTCGCTTAAGAGAACATGTTAAGATCCAATGTAGGGTAAAAAATATCAATTGTTTTGATCTTCATGAAACTTTCAGAAAATCGTTTATTTGTATTAATATTTACAAAAATCAACAAATTTTAAGAAAAAACAAAAATTTTTTTTTTTTGAAATTTTGAGTCAATTGTCGTCGCTTAAGAGAACATGTTAAGATCCAATGTAGGGTAAAAAATATCAATTGTTTTGATCTTCATGAAACTTTCAGAAAATCGTTTATTTGTATTAATATTTACAAAAATCAACAAATTTTAAGAAAAAACAAAAATTTTTTTTTTGAAATTTTGAGTCAATTGTCGTCGCTTAAGAGAACATGTTAAGATCCAATGTAGGGTAAAAAATATCAATTGTTTTGATCTTCATGAAACTTTCAGAAAATCGTTTATTTGTATTAATATTTACAAAAATCAACAAATTTTAAGAAAAAACAAAAATTTTTTTTTTTTTGAAATTTTGAGTCAATTGTCGTCGCTTAAGAGAACATGTTAAGATCCAATGTAGGGTAAAAAATATCAATTGTTTTGATCTTCATGAAACTTTCAGAAAATCGTTTATTTGTATTAATATTTACAAAAATCAACAAATTTTAAGAAAAAACAAAAATTTTTTTTTTTTTGAAATTTTGAGTCAATTGTCGTCGCTTAAGAGAACATGTTAAGATCCAATGTAGGGTAAAAAATATCAATTGTTTTGATCTTCATGAAACTTTCAGAAAATCGTTTATTTGTATTAATATTTACAAAAATCAACAAATTTTAAGAAAAAACAAAAATTTTTTTTTTTGAAATTTTGAGTCAATTGTCGTCGCTTAAGAGAACATGTTAAGATCAATGTAGGGTAAAAAATATCAATTGTTTTGATCTTCATGAAACTTTCAGAAAATCGTTTATTTGTATTAATATTTACAAAAATCAACAAATTTTAAGAAAAAACAAAAATTTTTTTTTTTTGAAATTTTGAGTCAAGTTGTCGTCGCTTAAGAGAACATGTTAAGATCCAATGTAGGGTAAAAAATATCAATTGTTTTGATCTTCATGAAACTTTCAGAAAATCGTTTATTTGTATTAATATTTACAAAAATCAACAAATTTTAAGAAAAAACAAAAATTTTTTTTTTTTTGAAATTTTGAGTCAATTGTCGTCGCTTAAGAGAACATGTTAAGATCCAATGTAGGGTAAAAAATATCAATTGTTTTGATCTTCATGAAACTTTCAGAAAATCGTTTATTTGTATTAATATTTACAAAAATCAACAAATTTTAAGAAAAAACAAAAATTTTTTTTTTTTTGAAATTTTGAGTCAATTGTCGTCGCTTAAGAGAACATGTTAAGATCCAATGTAGGGTAAAAAATATCAATTGTTTTGATCTTCATGAAACTTTCAGAAAATCGTTTATTTGTATTAATATTTACAAAAATCAACAAATTTTAAGAAAAAACAAAAATTTTTTTTTTTGAAATTTTGAGTCAATTGTTGTCGCTTAAGAGAACATGTTAAGATCAATGTAGGGTAAAAAATATCAATTGTTTTGATCTTCATGAAACTTTCAGAAAATCGTTTATTTGTATTAATATTTACAAAAATCAACAAATTTTAAGAAAAAACAAAAAATTTTTTTTTTTTTTGAAATTTGTGAGTCATGTTAAGATCCAATGTAGGGTAAAAAATATCAATTGTTTTGATCTTCATGAAACTTTCAGAAAATCGTTTATTTGTATTAATATTTACAAAAATCAACAAATTTTAAGAAAAAACAAAAATTTTTTTTTTTTGAAATTTTGAGTCAATTGTCGTCGCTTAAGAGAACATGTTAAGATCAATGTAGGGTAAAAAATATCAATTGTTTTGATCTTCATGAAACTTTCAGAAAATCGTTTATTTGTATTAATATTTACAAAAATCAACAAATTTTAAGAAAAAACAAAAATTTTTTTTTTTGAAATTTTGAGTCATTTGCGCCTAAGAGAACAGTTAAGATCCAATGTAGGGTAAAAAATATCAATTGTTTTGATCTTCATGAAACTTTCAGAAAATCGTTTATTTGTATTAATATTTACAAAAATCAACAAATTTTAAGAAAAAACAAAAATTTTTTTTTTTTGAAATTTTGAGTCAATTGTCGTCGCTTAAGAGAACATGTTAAGATCCAATGTAGGGTAAAAAATATCAATTGTTTTGATCTTCATGAAACTTTCAGAAAATCGTTTATTTGTATTAATATTTACAAAAATCTAACAAATTTTTAAGAAAAAACAAAAATTTTTTTTTTTTTGAAATTTTGAGTCAATTGTCGTCGCTTAAGAGAACATGTTAAGATCCAATGTAGGGTAAAAAATATCAATTGTTTTGATCTTCATGAAACTTTCAGAAAATCGTTTATTTGTATTAATATTTACAAAAATCAACAAATTTTAAGAAAAAACAAAAATTTTTTTTAAATAAATTTGAGTCATATTTATTAAAATTCAATGTAGGGTAAAAAATATCAATTGTTTTGATCTTCATGAAACTTTCAGAAAATCGTTTATTTGTATTAATATTTACAAAAATCAACAAATTTTAAGAAAAAACAAAAATTTTTTTTTTTTTGAAATTTTGAGTCAATTGTCGTCGCTTAAGAGAACATGTTAAGATCCAATGTAGGGTAAAAAATATCAATTGTTTTGATCTTCATGAAACTTTCAGAAAATCGTTTATTTGTATTAATATTTACAAAAATCAACAAATTTTAAGAAAAAACAAAAATTTTTTTTTTTTTGAAATTTTGAGTCAATTGTCGTCGCTTAAGAGAACATGTTAAGATCCAATGTAGGGTAAAAAATATCAATTGTTTTGATCTTCATGAAACTTTCAGAAAATCGTTTATTTGTATTAATATTTACAAAAATCAACAAATTTTAAGAAAAAACAAAAATTTTTTTTTTTTGAAATTTTGAGTCAATTGTCGTCGCTTAAGAGAACATGTTAAGATCAATGTAGGGTAAAAAATATCAATTGTTTTGATCTTCATGAAACTTTCAGAAAATCGTTTATTTGTATTAATATTTACAAAAATCAACAAATTTTAAGAAAAAACAAAAATTTTTTTTTTTTTGAAATTTTGAGTCATGTCCCTAAGAGCACATGTTAAGATCCAATGTAGGGTAAAAAATATCAATTGTTTTGATCTTCATGAAACTTTCAGAAAATCGTTTATTTGTATTAATATTTACAAAAATCAACAAATTTTAAGAAAAAACAAAAATTTTTTTTTTTTTTTTTTTGAGTCAATTGTCGTCGCTTAAGAGAACATGTTAAGATCCAATGTAGGGTAAAAAATATCAATTGTTTTGATCTTCATGAAACTTTCAGAAAATCGTTTATTTGTATTAATATTTACAAAAATCAACAAATTTTAAGAAAAAACAAAAATTTTTTTTTTTTTTGAAATTTTGAGTCAATTGTCGTCGCTTAAGAGAACATGTTAAGATCCAATGTAGGGTAAAAAATATCAATTGTTTTGATCTTCATGAAACTTTCAGAAAATCGTTTATTTGTATTAATATTTACAAAAATCAACAAATTTTAAGAAAAAACAAAAATTTTTTTTTTTTGAGTCAATTGTCGTCGCTTAAGAGAACATGTTAAGATCCAATGTAGGGTAAAAAATATCAATTGTTTTGATCTTCATGAAACTTTCAGAAAATCGTTTATTTGTATTAATATTTACAAAAATCAACAAATTTTAAGAAAAAACAAAAATTTTTTTTTTTTTGAAATTTTGAGTCAATTGTCGTCGCTTAAGAGAACATGTTAAGATCAATGTAGGGTAAAAAATATCAATTGTTTTGATCTTCATGAAACTTTCAGAAAATCGTTTATTTGTATTAATATTTACAAAAATCAACAAATTTTAAGAAAAAACAAAAATTTTTTTTTTTTTGAAATTTTGAGTCAATTGTCGTCGCTTAAGAGAACATGTTAAGATCCAATGTAGGGTAAAAAATATCAATTGTTTTGATCTTCATGAAACTTTCAGAAAATCGTTTATTTGTATTAATATTTACAAAAATCAACAAATTTTAAGAAAAAAAAAAAATTTTTTTTTTTTTTATTTTGAGTCAGCAATTGTCGTCGCTTAAGAGAACATGTTAAGATCCAATGTAGGGTAAAAAATATCAATTGTTTTGATCTTCATGAAACTTTCAGAAAATCGTTTATTTGTATTAATATTTACAAAAATCAACAAATTTTAAGAAAAAACAAAAATTTTTTTTTTTTTGAAATTTTGAGTCAATTGTCGTCGCTTAAGAGAACATGTTAAGATCCAATGTAGGGTAAAAAATATCAATTGTTTTGATCTTCATGAAACTTTCAGAAAATCGTTTATTTGTATTAATATTTACAAAAATCAACAAATTTTAAGAAAAAACAAAAATTTTTTTTTTTGAAATTTTGAGTCAAGTCACATGTTAAGATCCAATGTAGGGTAAAAAATATCAATTGTTTTGATCTTCATGAAACTTTCAGAAAATCGTTTATTTGTATTAATATTTACAAAAATCAACAAATTTTAAGAAAAAACAAAAATTTTTTTTTTTTTGAAATTTTGAGTCAATTGTCGCTTAAGAGAACATGTTAAGATCCAATGTAGGGTAAAAAATATCAATTGTTTTGATCTTCATGAAACTTTCAGAAAATCGTTTATTTGTATTAATATTTACAAAAATCAACAAATTTTAAGAAAAAACAAAAATTTTTTTTTTTTTGAAATTTTGAGTCAAGTTGTCGTCGCTTAAGAGAACATGTTAAGATCCAATGTAGGGTAAAAAATATCAATTGTTTTGATCTTCATGAAACTTTCAGAAAATCGTTTATTTGTATTAATATTTACAAAAATCAACAAATTTTAAGAAAAAACAAAAATTTTTTTTTTTTTTTTTTGAGTCAATTGTCGTCGCTTAAGAGAACATGTTAAGATCCAATGTAGGGTAAAAAATATCAATTGTTTTGATCTTCATGAAACTTTCAGAAAATCGTTTATTTGTATTAATATTTACAAAAATCAACAAATTTTAAGAAAAAACAAAAAATTTTTTTTTATTTTGAGCAATTGTCGAAATTTTGAGTACATGTTAAGATCCAATGTAGGGTAAAAAATATCAATTGTTTTGATCTTCATGAAACTTTCAGAAAATCGTTTATTTGTATTAATATTTACAAAAATCAACAAATTTTAAGAAAAAACAAAAATTTTTTTTTTTTTTGAAATTTTGAGTCAATTGTCGTCGCTTAAGAGAACATGTTAAGATCCAATGTAGGGTAAAAAATATCAATTGTTTTGATCTTCATGAAACTTTCAGAAAATCGTTTATTTGTATTAATATTTACAAAAATCAACAAATTTTAAGAAAAAACAAAAATTTTTTTTTTTTTTGAAATTTTGAGTCAATTGTCGTCGCTTAAGAGAACATGTTAAGATCCAATGTAGGGTAAAAAATATCAATTGTTTTGATCTTCATGAAACTTTCAGAAAATCGTTTATTTGTATTAATATTTACAAAAATCAACAAATTTTAAGAAAAAACAAAAAATTTTTTTTTTTATTTATTTCCTGAGTAAGAGAACATGTTAAGATCCAATGTAGGGTAAAAAATATCAATTGTTTTGATCTTCATGAAACTTTCAGAAAATCGTTTATTTGTATTAATATTTACAAAAATCAACAAATTTTAAGAAAAAACAAAAATTTTTTTTTTTTTTTTTTGACAATTCCGCTTAGAGTACATGTTAAGATCCAATGTAGGGTAAAAAATATCAATTGTTTTGATCTTCATGAAACTTTCAGAAAATCGTTTATTTGTATTAATATTTACAAAAATCAACAAATTTTAAGAAAAAACAAAAATTTTTTTTTTTTTGAAATTTTGAGTCAATTGTCGTCGCTTAAGAGAACATGTTAAGATCCAATGTAGGGTAAAAAATATCAATTGTTTTGATCTTCATGAAACTTTCAGAAAATCGTTTATTTGTATTAATATTTACAAAAATCAACAAATTTTAAGAAAAAAAAAAAATTTTTTTTTTTAAATTTTGAGTCAATTGTCGTCGCTTAAGAGAACATGTTAAGATCCAATGTAGGGTAAAAAATATCAATTGTTTTGATCTTCATGAAACTTTCAGAAAATCGTTTATTTGTATTAATATTTACAAAAATCAACAAATTTTAAGAAAAAACAAAAATTTTTTTTTTTGAAATTTTGAGTCATGTTAAGATCCAATGTAGGGTAAAAAATATCAATTGTTTTGATCTTCATGAAACTTTCAGAAAATCGTTTATTTGTATTAATATTTACAAAAATCAACAAATTTTAAGAAAAAAAAAAAATTTTTTTTTTGAAATTTTGAGTCAATTGTCGTCGCTTAAGAGAACATGTTAAGATCCAATGTAGGGTAAAAAATATCAATTGTTTTGATCTTCATGAAACTTTCAGAAAATCGTTTATTTGTATTAATATTTACAAAAATCAACAAATTTTAAGAAAAAACAAAAATTTTTTTTTTTTTGAAATTTTGAGTCAATTGTCGTCGCTTAAGAGAACATGTTAAGATCCAATGTAGGGTAAAAAATATCAATTGTTTTGATCTTCATGAAACTTTCAGAAAATCGTTTATTTGTATTAATATTTACAAAAATCAACAAATTTTAAGAAAAAACAAAAATTTTTTTTTTTTGAAATTTTGAGTCAATTGTCGTCGCTTAAGAGAACATGTTAAGATCCAATGTAGGGTAAAAAATATCAATTGTTTTGATCTTCATGAAACTTTCAGAAAATCGTTTATTTGTATTAATATTTACAAAAATCAACAAATTTTAAGAAAAAACAAAAATTTTTTTTTTTTTGAAATTTTGAGTCATGTTAAGATCCAATGTAGGGTAAAAAATATCAATTGTTTTGATCTTCATGAAACTTTCAGAAAATCGTTTATTTGTATTAATATTTACAAAAATCAACAAATTTTAAGAAAAAACAAAAATTTTTTTTTTTGAAATTTTGAGTCAATTGTCGTCGCTTAAGAGAACATGTTAAGATCCAATGTAGGGTAAAAAATATCAATTGTTTTGATCTTCATGAAACTTTCAGAAAATCGTTTATTTGTATTAATATTTACAAAAATCAACAAATTTTAAGAAAAAACAAAAATTTTTTTTTTTTTGAAATTTTGAGTCAATTGTCGTCGCTTAAGAGAACATGTTAAGATCATCAATGTAGGGTAAAAAATATCAATTGTTTTGATCTTCATGAAACTTTCAGAAAATCGTTTATTTGTATTAATATTTACAAAAATCAACAAATTTTAAGAAAAAACAAAAATTTTTTTTTTTTGAAATTTTGAGTCAATTGTCGTCGCTTAAGAGAACATGTTAAGATCCAATGTAGGGTAAAAAATATCAATTGTTTTGATCTTCATGAAACTTTCAGAAAATCGTTTATTTGTATTAATATTTACAAAAATCAACAAATTTTAAGAAAAAACAAAAATTTTTTTTTTTTTTTTTTTGAAATTTTGAGTCATGTTAAGATCCAATGTAGGGTAAAAAATATCAATTGTTTTGATCTTCATGAAACTTTCAGAAAATCGTTTATTTGTATTAATATTTACAAAAATCAACAAATTTTAAGAAAAAACAAAAATTTTTTTTTTTTTTGAAATTTTGAGTCATGTTAAGATCCAATGTAGGGTAAAAAATATCAATTGTTTTGATCTTCATGAAACTTTCAGAAAATCGTTTATTTGTATTAATATTTACAAAAATCAACAAATTTTAAGAAAAAACAAAAATTTTTTTTTTTTTATTTTGAGTCAATTGTCGTCGCTTAAGAGAACATGTTAAGATCCAATGTAGGGTAAAAAATATCAATTGTTTTGATCTTCATGAAACTTTCAGAAAATCGTTTATTTGTATTAATATTTACAAAAATCAACAAATTTTAAGAAAAAACAAAAATTTTTTTTTTTTTAATTTTGAGTTTTTTTTTTTTTTTTTTTTTGGGTTAAAAATTTTAATTGTTTTGATCTTCATGAAACTTTCAGAAAATCGTTTATTTGTATTAATATTTACAAAAATCAACAAATTTTAAGAAAAAACAAAAATTTTTTTTTTTTTTGAAATTTTGAGTCAAATTAAGATTAAGATCCAATGTAGGGTAAAAAATATCAATTGTTTTGATCTTCATGAAACTTTCAGAAAATCGTTTATTTGTATTAATATTTACAAAAATCAACAAATTTTAAGAAAAACAAAAAAATTTTTTTTTTTTTTTGAAATTTTGAGTCAATTGTCGTCGCTTAAGAGAACATGTTAAGATCCAATGTAGGGTAAAAAATATCAATTGTTTTGATCTTCATGAAACTTTCAGAAAATCGTTTATTTGTATTAATATTTACAAAAATCAACAAATTTTAAGAAAAAACAAAAATTTTTTTTTTTTTGAAATTTTGAGTCAATTGTCGTCGCTTAAGAGAACATGTTAAGATCCAATGTAGGGTAAAAAATATCAATTGTTTTGATCTTCATGAAACTTTCAGAAAATCGTTTATTTGTATTAATATTTACAAAAATCAACAAATTTTAAGAAAAAACAAAAATTTTTTTTTTTGAAATTTTGAGTCATGTCTAAGAAATGAAGATCAATGTAGGGTAAAAAATATCAATTGTTTTGATCTTCATGAAACTTTCAGAAAATCGTTTATTTGTATTAATATTTACAAAAATCAACAAATTTTAAGAAAAAACAAAAATTTTTTTTTTTTTGAAATTTTGAGTCAATTGTCGTCGCTTAAGAGAACATGTTAAGATCCAATGTAGGGTAAAAAATATCAATTGTTTTGATCTTCATGAAACTTTCAGAAAATCGTTTATTTGTATTAATATTTACAAAAATCAACAAATTTTAAGAAAAAACAAAAATTTTTTTTTTTTTGAAATTTTGAGTCAATTGTCGTCCTTAAGAGAACATGTTAAGATCCAATGTAGGGTAAAAAATATCAATTGTTTTGATCTTCATGAAACTTTCAGAAAATCGTTTATTTGTATTAATATTTACAAAAATCAACAAATTTTAAGAAAAAACAAAAATTTTTTTTTTTGAAATTTTGAGTCAATTGTCGTCGCTTAAGAGAACATGTTAAGATCCAATGTAGGGTAAAAAATATCAATTGTTTTGATCTTCATGAAACTTTCAGAAAATCGTTTATTTGTATTAATATTTACAAAAATCAACAAATTTTAAGAAAAAACAAAAATTTTTTTTTTTTTTGAAATTTTGAGTCAATTGTCGTCGCTTAAGAGAACATGTTAAGATCCAATGTAGGGTAAAAAATATCAATTGTTTTGATCTTCATGAAACTTTCAGAAAATCGTTTATTTGTATTAATATTTACAAAAATCAACAAATTTTAAGAAAAAACAAAAATTTTTTTTTTTTTGAAATTTTGAGTCAATGTCGTCCAAGAGAACATGTTAAGATCCAATGTAGGGTAAAAAATATCAATTGTTTTGATCTTCATGAAACTTTCAGAAAATCGTTTATTTGTATTAATATTTACAAAAATCAACAAATTTTAAGAAAAAACAAAAATTTTTTTTTTTTTTTGAAATTTTGAGTCATGTTAAGATCCAATGTAGGGTAAAAAATATCAATTGTTTTGATCTTCATGAAACTTTCAGAAAATCGTTTATTTGTATTAATATTTACAAAAATCAACAAATTTTAAGAAAAAACAAAAATTTTTTTTTTTTTTTTTTTGAAATTTTCGACGCTTAAGAGAACATGTTAAGATCCAATGTAGGGTAAAAAATATCAATTGTTTTGATCTTCATGAAACTTTCAGAAAATCGTTTATTTGTATTAATATTTACAAAAATCAACAAATTTTAAGAAAAAACAAAAATTTTTTTTTAATTTTGAGTCAATTGTCGTCCTTAAGAGTACATGTTAAGATCCAATGTAGGGTAAAAAATATCAATTGTTTTGATCTTCATGAAACTTTCAGAAAATCGTTTATTTGTATTAATATTTACAAAAATCAACAAATTTTAAGAAAAAACAAAAATTTTTTTTTTTTGAAATTTTGAGTCAATTGTCGTCGCTTAAGAGAACATGTTAAGATCCAATGTAGGGTAAAAAATATCAATTGTTTTGATCTTCATGAAACTTTCAGAAAATCGTTTATTTGTATTAATATTTACAAAAATCAACAAATTTTAAGAAAAAACAAAAATTTTTTTTTTTTTTGAAATTTTGAGTCAATTGTCGTCGCTTAAGAGAACATGTTAAGATCCAATGTAGGGTAAAAAATATCAATTGTTTTGATCTTCATGAAACTTTCAGAAAATCGTTTATTTGTATTAATATTTACAAAAATCAACAAATTTTAAGAAAAAACAAAAATTTTTTTTTAAATTTTGGGTTTTTTTTAATTTCAATGGTGGGTTAAAAATATCAATTGTTTTGACTTCATGAAACTTTCAGAAAATCGTTTATTTGTATTAATATTTACAAAAATCAACAAATTTTAAGAAAAAACAAAAATTTTTTTTTTTTTGAAATTTTGAGTCATGTTAAGATCCAATGTAGGGTAAAAAATATCAATTGTTTTGATCTTCATGAAACTTTCAGAAAATCGTTTATTTGTATTAATATTTACAAAAATCAACAAATTTTAAGAAAAAACAAAAATTTTTTTTTTTTTTGAAATTTTGAGTCAATTGTCGTCGCTTAAGAGAACATGTTAAGATCCAATGTAGGGTAAAAAATATCAATTGTTTTGATCTTCATGAAACTTTCAGAAAATCGTTTATTTGTATTAATATTTACAAAAATCAACAAATTTTAAGAAAAAACAAAAATTTTTTTTTTTTTGAAATTTTGAGTCAATTGTCGTCGCTTAAGAGAACATGTTAAGATCCAATGTAGGGTAAAAAATATCAATTGTTTTGATCTTCATGAAACTTTCAGAAAATCGTTTATTTGTATTAATATTTACAAAAATCAACAAATTTTAAGAAAAAACAAAAATTTTTTTTTTTTTGAAATTTTGAGTCAATTGTCGTCGCTTAAGAGAACATGTTAAGATCCAATGTAGGGTAAAAAATATCAATTGTTTTGATCTTCATGAAACTTTCAGAAAATCGTTTATTTGTATTAATATTTACAAAAATCAACAAATTTTAAGAAAAAACAAAAATTTTTTTTTTTTTGAAATTTTGAGTCAATTGTCGTCGCTTAAGAGAACATGTTAAGATCCAATGTAGGGTAAAAAATATCAATTGTTTTGATCTTCATGAAACTTTCAGAAAATCGTTTATTTGTATTAATATTTACAAAAATCAACAAATTTTAAGAAAAAACAAAAATTTTTTTTTTTTTTTGAAATTTTGAGTCAATTGTCGTCGCTTAAGAGAACATGTTAAGATCCAATGTAGGGTAAAAAATATCAATTGTTTTGATCTTCATGAAACTTTCAGAAAATCGTTTATTTGTATTAATATTTACAAAAATCAACAAATTTTAAGAAAAAACAAAAATTTTTTTTTTTTGAAATTTTGAGTCAATTGTCGTCGCTTAAGAGAACATGTTAAGATCCAATGTAGGGTAAAAAATATCAATTGTTTTGATCTTCATGAAACTTTCAGAAAATCGTTTATTTGTATTAATATTTACAAAAATCAACAAATTTTAAGAAAAAACAAAAATTTTTTTTTTTTTTTGAAATTTTGAGTCAATTGTCGTCGCTTAAGAGAACATGTTAAGATCCAATGTAGGGTAAAAAATATCAATTGTTTTGATCTTCATGAAACTTTCAGAAAATCGTTTATTTGTATTAATATTTACAAAAATCAACAAATTTTAAGAAAAAACAAAAATTTTTTTTTTTTGAAATTTTGAGTCAATTGTCGTCGCTTAAGAGAACATGTTAAGATCCAATGTAGGGTAAAAAATATCAATTGTTTTGATCTTCATGAAACTTTCAGAAAATCGTTTATTTGTATTAATATTTACAAAAATCAACAAATTTTAAGAAAAAACAAAAATTTTTTTTTTTTTTGAAATTTTGAGTCAATTGTCGTCGCTTAAGAGAACATGTTAAGATCCAATGTAGGGTAAAAAATATCAATTGTTTTGATCTTCATGAAACTTTCAGAAAATCGTTTATTTGTATTAATATTTACAAAAATCAACAAATTTTAAGAAAAAACAAAAATTTTTTTTTTTGAAATTTTGAGTCAATTGTCGTCGCTTAAGAGAACATGTTAAGATCCAATGTAGGGTAAAAAATATCAATTGTTTTGATCTTCATGAAACTTTCAGAAAATCGTTTATTTTTTTTTTTTTTTTTTTCAAAAATCAACAAATTTTAAGAAAAAACAAAAATTTTTTTTTTTTTGAAATTCGCTTGAGAAAATGTTAAGATCCAATGTAGGGTAAAAAATATCAATTGTTTTGATCTTCATGAAACTTTCAGAAAATCGTTTATTTGTATTAATATTTACAAAAATCAACAAATTTTAAGAAAAAACAAAAATTTTTTTTTTTTTGAAATTTTGAGTCATGACGCGTTAAAAATATCAATGGACTTCAGAAACTTCAAAAATCGTTTATATTAATATTTAAAATTTTTTTTTTTTTTTTTGAAATTTTGAGTCAATTGTCGTCGCTTAAGAGAAAATGTTAAGATCAATGTAGGGTAAAAAATATCAATTGTTTTGATCTTCATGAAACTTTCAGAAAATCGTTTATTTGTATAAATATTTACAAAAATCAACAAATTTTAAGAAAAAACAAAAATTTTTTTTTTGAAATTTTGAGTCATTTGTCGTCGCTTAAGAGAAAATGTTAAGATCAATGTAGGGTAAAAAATATCAATTGTTTTGATCTTCATGAAACTTTCAGAAAATCGTTTATTTGTATAAATATTTACAAAAATCAACAAATTTTAAGAAAAAACAAAAATTTTTTTTTTTTTGAAATTTTGAGTCATTTGTCGTCGCTTAAGAGAAAATGTTAAGATCAATGTAGGGTAAAAAATATCAATTGTTTTGATCTTCATGAAACTTTCAGAAAATCGTTTATTTGTATAAATATTTACAAAAATCAACAAATTTTAAGAAAAAACAAAAATTTTTTTTTTTTTGAAATTTTGAGTCATTTGTCGTCGCTTAAGAGAAAATGTTAAGATCAATGTAGGGTAAAAAATATCAATTGTTTTGATCTTCATGAAACTTTCAGAAAATCGTTTATTTGTATAAATATTTACAAAAATCAACAAATTTTAAGAAAAAACAAAAATTTTTTTTTTTTGAAATTTTGAGTCATTTGTCGTCGCTTAAGAGAAAATGTTAAGATCAATGTAGGGTAAAAAATATCAATTGTTTTGATCTTCATGAAACTTTCAGAAAATCGTTTATTTGTATAAATATTTACAAAAATCAACAAATTTTAAGAAAAAACAAAAATTTTTTTTTTTTGAAATTTTGAGTCATTTGTCGTCGCTTAAGAGAAAATGTTAAGATCAATGTAGGGTAAAAAATATCAATTGTTTTGATCTTCATGAAACTTTCAGAAAATCGTTTATTTGTATAAATATTTACAAAAATCAACAAATTTTAAGAAAAAACAAAAATTTTTTTTTTTTGAAATTTTGAGTCATTTGTCGTCGCTTAAGAGAAAATGTTAAGATCAATGTAGGGTAAAAAATATCAATTGTTTTGATCTTCATGAAACTTTCAGAAAATCGTTTATTTGTATAAATATTTACAAAAATCAACAAATTTTAAGAAAAAACAAAAATTTTTTTTTTTTTGAAATTTTGAGTCATTTGTCGTCGCTTAAGAGAAAATGTTAAGATCAATGTAGGGTAAAAAATATCAATTGTTTTGATCTTCATGAAACTTTCAGAAAATCGTTTATTTGTATAAATATTTACAAAAATCAACAAATTTTAAGAAAAAACAAAAATTTTTTTTTTTTTTGAAATTTTGAGTCATTTGTCGTCGCTTAAGAGAAAATGTTAAGATCAATGTAGGGTAAAAAATATCAATTGTTTTGATCTTCATGAAACTTTCAGAAAATCGTTTATTTGTATAAATATTTACAAAAATCAACAAATTTTAAGAAAAAACAAAAATTTTTTTTTTTTAATTTTGAGTCATTTGTCGTCGCTTAAGAGAAAATGTTAAGATCAATGTAGGGTAAAAAATATCAATTGTTTTGATCTTCATGAAACTTTCAGAAAATCGTTTATTTGTATAAATATTTACAAAAATCAACAAATTTTAAGAAAAAACAAAAATTTTTTTTTTTTGAAATTTTGAGTCATTTGTCGTCGCTTAAGAGAAAATGTTAAGATCAATGTAGGGTAAAAAATATCAATTGTTTTGATCTTCATGAAACTTTCAGAAAATCGTTTATTTGTATAAATATTTACAAAAATCAACAAATTTTAAGAAAAAACAAAAATTTTTTTTTTTTTGAAATTTTGAGTCATTTGTCGTCGCTTAAGAGAACATGTTAAGATCAATGTAGGGTATTGGTCCAAAACACGATGTATGGATTCTTTGGATTGCTCAGACCACCTTTGCTAATCCATCTCCCTTCAGAAATAGCATGCAATGCGCCAAATGTTCGAAAACAATGTGTATTTTTAAACTTTTAGAAACTTCTGTTGCCTCGAAACTTTTAGTTTATCAACTTCTTTTCAACAGTTTTCTGCACGAGTTACCCTTGAAAATTCGATATTCTTTTGGAAAAAAACCCTAATTTTGAAGGCCAAAGCAAAATCTTTCCTTGCCAAGCAAAGTGAAAGTCCTTTCAAAAAAGATGATGTACAAAGCCTGCAAATAGAGCTCGAGGAAACAGGTGGAGGATTCACCGTACTATAAGGATTTCTTTGCTAATTTTTTGGTAGCACCTTAACTGAAAACTTTTATTAATGGTAAAGTAATTTTTAATATTTCCATAAGTTTTTATTTCAGAAATTCAAAAGGATAAGCATCATCTTCACTGCAGGACTGACTTTCTCCTCCTCTTTGGATCTCAAATCATAATAGTACAAAACAATAGGGACAAGAAATGATTCCGCTGCTGTTTGTTGTCCGTTAACAATTAGAAGGAGTTTGAAATTTGATGCGAACTTGAAAGGAATATTTTACTTTAATAAGTCGAATAAAGCCTTCATGTTGTCGTATTCTTCTATTCGAAAATTTTATATAACATAATTATTTTTATCACTACTTAGCACATTTTTGGCCAGTTGTACCTCCTTCTGAATATAACGTTGCTAATAAAATTTCGTTTTCCTATAACACAATCCAATAATTCTTCCGCATAAATTAATACCCTTTTTTGTTTTGCAACAGAGTTTTGGAAGTCGAATTCTAGTACTTCTTCCTTATAAATATCTTCGAGAACTTTCAAACTTTTAGCCATATGCGCTTTATAATAAGCAGGTGCGGAATTTCTACCTACATTACACCTTAAAAAGTTAAAAGTTTTTTTCATTATATTATCAGACATTCCTGTGTTAACTTGATGCAGCTTTGCACATCCGGATAACGACCAGATACTAATACCACAATATCGTCCGCATAGGCAACGACTTTTACCCCACAGAAGTGGTGACAGAAATCCTCCCTGAGGTGTTCCCCTATTAACCAACCTTAATAGGACCTCGTCCCCAAATTCGTCCCTCTTTTTTCCCCTACTTTTAGTAGAAATCTGATCCATTTTAGTCTTCCAGTCTTCTACTTGAAACCGTGATAAGGATTCTGTTATCGCATCTATTTTAACGTTATTAAAAGCACCCTCAACATCGAGAAAAGCTGCTAGGGTGTACTGTTATATTCTAAAGACCTTTCTATCGTTCTAACGACCTCGTGAAGGGCCGTCTACTTTGACTTTCCTTTGAGGTAGGCGTGTTGAGCACTGGAGAGACTAGTGCTACCTAGTATTTCCCTCAAGAAGGAATCTAGGATTCTCTCAAGGGTTTTGAGTACGAAAGAGGTTAGACTGATGGGTCTAAAGTCCTTCGGTTTTATATGACCAGTCTTCCTTATCTTGCGAGTAAAGACCACTCTAGCCTGTCTCCAAGAACAGGGGATTGCACTCCAGGTGGGATGTACTTTAGGTTACCCGTCGGTACACCCCGGGAAGTGCGCATCCATGAGAATGCTGAGCGACTCCCCTCAGAGTCTCTGTTAGCGTGACTCTGCCGTCCGCTCTATGTAGGAGAGTGGGGCTCGCATGTTGCTTTGCCAGCAGTTTGCTCAGTCTGGCAGAGTCTTTAACACTCTCCACTGACTCGCTGCGCGAACTGCTTTTTATACCTACGCAGATATTCCTTGTAGGGTTGCAAATCTTTTGTTGAGTAACGTTCGTTAAAAAGTATTCATAACGATTTTCCTTAGTTCTGCTTGGTTACTGTTCCACCATGGAGGATACAGGATGACGTTTATGTCAAACATAAAGTATTTATGGCTTGATACCCTCCACCTACAAACCCTTAGACCTGCCTGGTCCAGCAATAATGTTATATATAACACTTCTTCCCAGCCTACAAAGTCGGATGTGCTGGGAAAAATAAAGGTGGAGAAGAAGGCACCCATGGGATTCTTTGCAGCGATACTGCAACTTCCGAGCGGCTTAGATCTGGAAGAAAGAAAAGCCCGAGGCTTACTTACTTGTTGACTGTAGAACAGCTTGTACCCAGTCAGACCCTAATCTTCGTCATCCGGATACCGTAGTATAGGGAGCCTCCCAGCTTGTCGATAGCAGGTACGCTCTCTCTTCATTGATAAGGAGCATGAACGTCTGCCACGACTTTTGTGGCTCCTCAGCTTTGATAATGGTCCAATCGGCCATTGGAAACTCTGGGTTCATCAGTCGTAGGGTTCGCAGTATATTGGCGTTATCGGTTTGGCCTTTGGGCAACCATATGCGCACCCTTGGCCTGCGAAATATCTCGCTGGCTGGGATGAGCTAAAGGCATAAGCCCTTCCAGCAGGATAATCCTCGAGGCCTCGTCGTGGCATCTGATCACCCCTGTGACTTTTTACAACGCCCGAGCTCTCAAAGCGGGGATATGGACACCCCCTCGCTGAGCCTGTCTTCCACTAGGTCGGTCAGCCGCGCCTCTATGTCCTCCCATTTCTATGGAATTGATCTGCCTTAGCTGCAGTTGATGTCGAACAGGTCCACACACAGGTGGTCCTTCGCCATATCTCTAAAATTTCTGGCAGTAGTCGTCAGCAGGTGCATCCTGCTTTGGGGGTTCCCCTTCGCATCCTTGGTCTTCTTGGCCATGCTGAGAGGTTTCTCATTGGAGCTGTCTTTTTTAAGCGTGAGTCTTACCGCCGCGCTAGTGGTAGGGCGCTCCGCCTGACGTTCCTGGTTGGCGACATACGCGTCAACCACCTTTTGGAGCCTGACCATGTTAGCCGCGTCACTCGGGTCAAAGTTGCCCTGCTTCTCGTTACTGGTAATCTTTGCCAGGATGTGGAGGGTTTACTGGTACTCTGCTTTTGCAGTACGCTTCTTCGGTTTGGCTCCTCTGGGAGCCTCAGCCGAGTATTTGACGGGTGCGACTGGAGCACTACTTGTGCTTTCTGCCGCTATCTCTCTGAGTGTGTCCCGACTAGACAGAGAGACGTTGTCTATGTCGATGAGGGACAAGTTTTCCTCTAGCCCCAAGACGTCCGAAGCCGGTGTGCTTTGTTCCATCACAATCATTATCTTTCGCTTTGTCTGAAGGGCAGACGCGGCGAGACCGAGAAAAGTATTGGTGATGTGCAATAGCAACATGACACTCCCCACTGCCATGCCACAGCTTTACTGCCCTGAAGGCGCCGCTTTTCAGGAAGGCTCCGTATGAATACAGTCGGATTTAACCCCCCGGCTGCAAACCTAAACTCAATGGGCACGGTCATCGCATGACACCCTGGGCTTGGGGGAGAGGAATGTGGAAGTAGAAAATAGGAAAGTTGATAGACTTGTAGAGAAAGAGTTTTATAAAGACGTCGAAGATAGGAAAGAAGGTGTGGTGTAAACTTTAAAAAGACGACACCCCAAAACGTCTTGTCGGTGATGCATTCGCAGAGCACCCGCTAATTGTCCGGCACACCTTATTCGCTTTCGCTTATTTAGAGATTAACCACCCACCGGATATAGAACTTGACTTCCTGGGTTGAACCCTAGCTCAAAAACCAGTGAGCACTCGTTTCAAATCCGGCCTGGTGGTCATTCACTATCCGCAGCCTGCGACCCGTTCGGTTCCCACAGCTATGCGCCTCCACAGAAACCACTCCTCATGATTCTGCGAGCCAGATTTGTAATCTTATACTAATCAAAATGTTTTAATATCTACATTAGCTGTACCCTGCCACGCCTCGCTATGGCATATTGTGGTTGCATGCACAAGTAATGAATACACAAAGCATAAGTTACATATCTATTCAATTTTGTAACACTTGTGCGTATACTATGTTCATTGTTTTTCCGTTCTCAGCCACATAATTTTAAAGATTGGCCCTGAGCTTTATTAATTGTTATTGCGAATACCAATCGAATTGGAAACTGCAATCTTCTAAAATTGAAAAGTTGTATCTGGTGGAATTATTGGAGTTCGAGGAATGAGGACATCTTCACATTTCAATGGCCCCCTCAATATTGTTGCTTCCACTACATTGTTCATCAATTTCTTGACTTCGAGTCGAGTGCCGTAGCAGTGTTTCGGTTGATTGACGTTCCGCAACAGGATAATTGGCACACTTATCTTCAATTTCAGGTAGATCGAGTGAATTCAAAAATTCCGTTGGGTAATAGACGGCTTTCTCTTTTGTTTGAATAAAAAATATAACCTCTACCAAAAATCGGGAACACACTATGCCACGTGGTTCACATTTTTAAAATACTAAACAAACAAAAAAATTGACTTTATGCCAAAAAAAAAAAAAAAGAAAAAAAACCATAGTGTATACAAGTTATTCAGTTTGTGTTGAAACGATTTTATTCATATTAAATATATTTAATACTATAGAAGCATCATGGTTCTGTTTGGAAGAGATGTCAGATAACATATTCAAATAATGCTTTCGTTTGGAGAGGCTCACATTCGATTTGTTGGTACAGTGGCTACCTGGAGTTAGCAAGGAAGACACTCCGTTTCGTTCAGCAATTCCACTTCAAAAGCGGATCGCTGTGGCTCTTTATACATTTGGCTCATCAGCGGAATACCAAACGATCGGTATGTTATTCGGAGTATCGAAGTCAATGGTGTGCAAGATATTGCATGAGTTTTGCATTGAAGTCATTCCTAAAATGGCTTCTGTTTATTTGTCACCAGACTTCGTAGCTGATGAGAAGGTGAAGGAGAGCATATAAATTGGTTTGACAATGTGACGGAGCAATGGGTAATAATTTTAGTAATTAGCTTTATGTATTGAAAAATAAAATATATTTGAATTCATTGCAGATGGGTGTCACATTGAAGTCAGGCCAAAGGCAGAAAACTTGGAACTTGCTTTCAACTATAGGTTGTCAAAATCAAGACGTGTTGTTGAAAATTCGTTTGGACATTTGGAGGCACGTTTTCGACGTATCGGAAAAGAATTGGACAATCATTTGTCCAAAACGTCGAATATAATTGTCTGCTTTTGCATCCTGCAAAATTTTTTAAACAATCATAATAGCCACATTAATGAAAAGTGGCAGGCAGTGGAGGAAAGAGATCAAACAAGTCCATCATACTGGGCTGGGTAGTCATAACGAGCAAGCTAACAATTCGAACAGCTCTCAGCACATACTTTCTGCAAGAATAACAAGAAAGAACGCGGCTATCAACTATGCTCGAGTACTTAATTTTTAACATTATATTACTTTATTATTATTAATTTTCGCAATAAAATTATAAACTTTATATACACCTCTTTCCCCTGACTGACCGTTTGACAAACCGATTCAACAAGGCTACAAATAGGAAGCTTAGAATTTATATGTAGATTTTTTTTATGATAAAGGTGAGGACTATGTCGCAATGTTAAAAGATTCGCTTCTGGGTTCTACTGCTATTTTTTTTATAAAGGGTGGTTAAATTTCAAGGGCCGATGTTGAATGTGAACCACACCTAAACGTCAAGTTTTTTTATTCATTTCTTTTGACATTTCTCAACTTCAGACTAACTCAATTTGAACCATGGAAAGATACACAATCGAGCAACGCGTTAAAGTTATTCAGGCCTATTACGAAAATGGGCGTTCAAATCAACATGCATATCGTGCACTTCGTGATTTTTTCGGTCAAGTCAATCGTCCAAACCGGGTCTGTAGGAGATGTGAAAACACCAGTGCATGCTCGTACAGCTCGTACTGCAGAAAATATTGCTGCTGTTCGCGATAGTGTGGCTGAAGAGCCGTCCACCTCAACTCGTCGTCGTGCCCAACAATTGCACCTCTCACGCTCGTCGTTGATGAATATTATGCATAAAGACTTGCATTTACACGCGTACAAGGTTCAATTGACTCAAGAACAAAAGCCTCTTGACCATTTCAAGCGTCGTCAATGGTCAGAATGGTGGCAAGAAATGGCAACAGTGGATGATCAATTTTCGAAGGAAATCATCTTCAGTGATGAGGCACATTTTCACCTCAGTGGATTCGTCAATAAGCAGAATTGCCGCATTTGGGCGAATGAGAATCCAAGAGTGATTGTCGAAAAACCAATGCATCCACAAAGAGTGACTGTTTGGTGCGGTTTATGGGCTGTCGGCATCATAGGGCCGTTCTTCTTCGAAAGTGAGGCTGGCCAGGCAATTATTGTGGATGGTGTTCGCTATCGTGAGATGATAACAAACTTTTTGTGGCCTGAATTGGAAGATATGGATGTGGACGATATGTGGTTTCAACAGGACAGTGCCACTTGCCACACATCTAACGAAACAATGCCTCTTTAGCGCGAAAAATTTGATGGCCGAATAATCTCACGTCGCGGCGATGTCAACTTGCCGCCAAGATCATGTGATTTGACACCGTTGGACTTCTTTCTTTGGGGTTATTTGAAAGAAAAGGTGTACGCCAATATGCCAACAACAATTCAAGAGCTAAAGGATGAGATAATTCGGCACATTAACGACATTGAACCTCAATTATGCCTCAGCGTCATCGAAAATTTAGACCATCGGATGGACGTGTGCCGCCGAAGCCGTGGCGGCCATTTTTCTGATATTTTGTTCCATACATAATTGAGTCATACCAATATATCATAATAAAAAGAAATGTCAATAATTTCGTAATTAATTCGTGTTTTATTCAAAATCAACATCGGCCCTTGAAATTTAACCACCCTTTACATAGTAGAAATGTCTGCATTAGGTTGACTTGCTTCTGGGATTAATGTTTACCTTGGCGACTATGTTATTTTTCAATACGCTGGACAGACAGACGACGAGTTTGGTATAATAAAGTCTTCTCTCAGTATTATAAATATATTATTTGACAAGCAGAAGAAAAAAAAAACACAAAAAAAATACGAACGCAATTATTTCTTGCTAAAAATATATATATTTAAATCAAAACAAAAAGAAACAAGCAACTAATTCACTACTAGTAGTTCACAAACATATGCTTAATATACTTTGGGAGCGTAAAAATGATTTTATTTTAACTGTTCTTATATCCTATTTTTTTCCATTTCCTGTGCAACTTCAGTAATAACTTCCAACTTCTTTTCTTCAATTTCAATTAATTTCTTAAGATTTGTTAAGTTGTCAAGACGCCTTCGTTTAGGTCGAGATGATGAAGCTTCGTAAACTTTGTCAGCATCTATTGTCTACATCTATTGACAAATCTGAAATTCAAATTGTAAACGTATGCACATAGATAAATGTATATGTTTCAAAAAGATTTACTAATATTCTCCTTATCATCATCACTTTGGACAGTATAGTTAAATCTGAAAAAGAATTATAAATATATGCACTATAACTATATACGTAAATATGTACTTTGACAAGTGTATTACCAGTGCTTTATCAAGTGCATTGTGGACTCCACTGGTCCTGCTCAAACGATAGTTAAACAATTTATTATCAACGCTCGTTCTTTGGCGATATGGTTTCATTATGCGATTTGTTGTGTAACAATCCATCTTCTGGAAAGTAACATTTTTTTTTTGCTTTAATTCCCTTTACTAGGCTTGAATTATTAAAAACGGAGGCATCATTTGCTCTATTTTTTCCTTTTTAAAAATTAAAATTGTGTCGGCGCGTCTATGTGTCGGCGCGTCGATATTTCGGCGCGTCTCTTCATATGTCGGCGCTTACAGTTTGTATTTCGTAAGAATATTATTTCATCATAATGTAGAAGTTGCATCAGCCTTTAATCGTATATCGTTTAATCATCATAATGTGGAAGTTGCATCAGCCTTTAGTCGTATATCGTTTAATCATCATAATGTGGAAGTTGCATCAGCCTTTAATCGAGATGCGATTGGCTGATGGCATTTTGTAGTTTTGGGAAGCACCGTTTTAGCGGGGCGACAGCGTTTTGTCGCTGTCGCCGAGTGTGGTCCGATCGTATTGAGAAGACAAGAATAAAACGAGCAAGGCAGTTAAGTTTGAGTCTGCATACGAATCGGAACGCGCTGCGCTATTATGGAAGATAATACAATTCCGACATCAGAAGTGGGGCCGGGTCCTCTTCCTTCAACAGCAGACGGACAATGGCGTACCATCATGGAGTTGCAGAATAAAAATTTAATTGAACTAGTGCGCGCCTTACAATCATCATCGTCAGATGCAGGACAGCGCAAATTAGTGCAACTACCTAAATTTAATCCTGATATGGCCGGTGCAAATGCTTCATCGTGGTGTTCAACGGTGGAAATTATTCTACAAGAAAATGCACTAAGAGGCAGCGCGTTAGTCGTGGCCTTGAGTTCAGCGTTAGACGGAAGCGCCTCGCAGTGGCTGTCGCAAGTCTGCTATGCTGAAATTACCTGGCTTGAGTTTAAGGAGCTCTTCATACAGCGTTTTGATACTATTGAAACACCTGCAGCCATGTTTCTTAATATGCTGTCAAAGCGACCGGCTGAAGGCGAGTGTCTGGCAGTTCATGCAAGCCGAATGATAACAGAGATGACAACGAAATGGCGCCAAATGGAGAATGATGAAATTGCTGTGACTGTGACTCTTGCGTTGCTGGCAAGTTTCGATCATCGGTTGCAACGCTTATGTTTCACGTCAAACATTCGGACCAGAAGCGATCTACAGTCCGAATTAAAAGCGTTCACTTTTAATAAAAGGAGAAATGATTTTATGGAGCAACAATCTGTAGCGCACCCAAAACGTCAAAAGCTGTCATCGATGGAGTGTCATTTTTGCGGAAAATTAGGCCATAA
Organism: Leucophenga varia; assembly: GCA_018903435.1. Lineage (NCBI taxonomy): Eukaryota > Metazoa > Arthropoda > Insecta > Diptera > Drosophilidae > Leucophenga > Leucophenga varia. The sequence goes on along the minus strand of JAEIFJ010001180.1, from coordinate 90,440 downwards.
AATGATCGACTGCAGATTAATGAAACAAAAAAACAATCTGGGAGTGGCAATGAACCGCATGGACATCACCGTGAAAAGCCAAGCGTAACCTGCTATAAGTGCGGAGCCTTAGGTCATATTTCTACCCAATGTAATACAAAAAAAGAAGTGGACCAAAACAAGACGTTCAACCGGGAAAAACGAGTGGAGCAGTGCAGCGTTGCAGTACCGAAGGGGTACATGAGTCATAAGGACCAAATTTTTGAAGTTACATTTGATTCTGGAGCGGAATGTTCACTTCTAAAAGAAAAGCTAAGTACAAAATTTTCTGGTAAAAGATTTAATAATATTGTTACATTAAAAGGCATAGGCAGCCAGGGCATATGTAGTACAATACAAATATTAAGCAATGTAAGAATTGACGATAATTATGTTGAGATTTTGTTTTATGTAATTGGCGACGATCATATGCAAAACGATATTGTAATTGGAAGAGAAATACTAAATCAGGGCTTTGATATTGTCATTTCACCAAACCAATTCAAAATGATAAGAACCAAAATGATCAATTTATGTACAGATAGCAAGCCAGCCGATATTGATACTGAACTTGTTGGACAAGACATAATAAAACTAAATTCATTGTTGGCAAAGTATTCAAATTCTTTTATAAATGGTATACCTTGTACTAAAGTTAAGGTTGGCGATATGAAAATTAGATTAGTCGATTCAACAAAAACAGTTCAAAGGAGACCATATCGATTAAGTCCGAGTGAACGGGATTTAGTGCGAGAAAAGATTGCAGAACTTTTAAAATGCAACATAATTAGACCGAGTTGCTCACCATACGCAAGCCCCATTTTATTAGTTAAAAAAAAGGATGGGTCAGACAGACTATGCGTTGATTATAGGGAGCTAAATTCAAATACAGTTGCCGATAGATACCCTTTGCCACTCATACAGGACCAAATAAATAGGCTTAGAGGTGCTTACTATTTTACATGCTTGGATATGGCAAGTGGTTATTATCAGATTCCCTTGCATGCAGATTCAATAGAATATACAGCGTTCGTTACACCAGATGGGCAATACGAGTTTTTATCTATGCCGTTTGGGCTTCAAAATGCACCTTCGGTGTTTCAACGTTTAGTAATGCAGGCGCTTGGGGACTTAGCAAATTCGTATGTTATCGTCTATATGGATGATATTATGATAGTTGCCTCAACGAAATGTGAAGCGTTTGAAAGATTGCAGATTGTCTTAGATATTCTTACTGATGCAGGATTTTCATTTAATATTACAAAATGTTCCTTTTTGAAAACATCGGTCCAATATTTGGGCTATAAAGTTAGCGCTGGCGAAATTCGTCCAAACCCCCAGAAAATTGAAGCGTTGACTTCTCTTCCACCACCACAGTCTGTCACAACACTCAGACAATTTATTGGTTTGGCATCATATTTTAGACAATTTATTAAAGGATTTTCACAATTAATGAAGCCATTATATTTTCTAACCTCAGAGAAAAATAAATTTGTTTGGGGAACAGAGCACGAGCAGATACGCAAAGCGGTTATATCTACTCTTACAGATAAACCTGTTCTTGTCATCTTTGACCCAAGTTACCCAATTGAGCTGCATACAGATGCAAGTGGTAGTGGCTACGGTGCAATCCTATTGCATAAAATTGATGGCAAACCCCATGTCATTGAATATTATAGTAAAACCACATCCCCTGCAGAATCAAGATATCACTCGTATGAGTTGGAAACGCTAGCTGTTGTAAATTCAATTAAACATTTTAGACATTACCTGCTGGGCAGAAACTTTGTTGTGTTTACCGACTGTAATTCGTTAAAGGCGTCGAGAAACAAACAGGACCTAACTCCAAGAGCACAGCGCTGGTGGGCTTATTTACAGTCATTCACATTCGAAATTCAATATAGAGAGGGAAAAAGAATGGCACATGTTGACTTTCTGTCAAGAAATCCTCTTTTACTTAAATCTACTTCTACTGAAAGAGTTATTGTCGAGAAGAGAGTAAATCTGGCTGAAATCTCAAGCAATTGGCTATTGGCTGAACAGCGAAGAGACTCCGAAATATCTGATATCGCGAGTAAACTTAAAAATTTCTCTCTTTCGGAAGATGTTGCCAAAACTTATGAACTAAGGGCGGAAGTTCTTTACCGGAAAATACAGAGGAATGGTAGAACACGCTGTCTACCAGTGGTGCCACGTGCTTTTAAATGGTCCGTTATAAACCAAGTGCACGAGTCGATAATGCATTTAGGTTGGGAAAAGACATTAGATAAAGTCTATGACTTTTATTGGTTTGGCAATATGTCAAAATATGTAAAAAAATTTGTTGACAATTGCATCACTTGCAAAATGTCAAAATCAGCTTCTGGAAAAACACAAGTTGAATTGCACCCAATTCCAAAAGTAAATATTCCTTGGCACACTATCCACATTGATATAACAGGAAAACTAAGTGGCAAGAGTGACCAGAAGGAATATGTCATTGTTCAAGTAGATGCTTTTACCAAGTTTGTGTATCTTAGCCATACAACCAAATTAGACTGTGAAAGTTGTATAAATGCTGTTAAATCTGCTGTTTCATTGTTTGGAGTACCAAACCGAATAATAGCTGACCAGGGAAGGTGTTTTACGGGCACAAGATTTAGTCAGTTCTGTTCTGATCAAAAAATAAAGTTACACTTGATTGCCACTGGAGCTAGCCGAGCAAATGGACAGGTGGAGCGAACAATGAGCACGTTGAAAAATATGTTAACGGCAGTTGAGTCAGGAACTCAGTCTTGGCAAAATATGTTAGGGGAAGTGCAGTTGGCTATCAATTGCACAACTAATCGGGTGACGAAAGCAAGTCCGTTAGAAATGCTATTGGGAAAGGTTGCACGTCCATTAGGATTGCTTCCTCCAGGTAACATAGAAGATGATGTTAATCTGTCTGAAATAAGAGCGCAGGCTTCTAAGAATGTTTTAGCAACAGCAAGTTATGACAAGGCACGATTCGATAAAAACAAAGCAAAAGTAGTTAGACATAAGGTTGGAGATTTCGTGCTACTTAAAAGCGAAGAAAGGCATCAAACCAAGTTGAGTCCAAAATTCAAAGGGCCTTTTGAAATAATAGAAGTGCTAGAGGGTGACAGATATAATTTGAGATCCTTAACCAATAAAAGAAGTTATAAATATGCACATGAGGATCTGAGAAAATTGCCAGACGGAGAGGTGCCCGTTGAGTTGAATGTTTGTGAAGATTATAACAATATTGTTGAGAGCGACATGGCCATTGCAGATGGTGAAGAGAGTGAAAATGAAGAAATTGATAGCGTTGGCGCTACTGAAAAAGAAAGTGAAGATAACCAATAAGGGTTATTATTGCTTTTGTTGAAGCCAAAAGTAATGGCAGAGAGTACAAATCAAGATGTAAGCACAAGTGCAAAATAACAAATGTTTGTTTTGATCATGGCGTGTGGGGCATTTGATTGTGTAACTGTAAAACTGAATAAAAAAAAAAAAAAAAAAAAATGTTATGTTAAAAATTACCCTGAAAAAAAAAAAAAAAAAATAATAATAATGTAATAATAAATAAAGAGTAGCGTGTAAGGACAAATAAGGAATGTCAAGATATTGTTTTGTGAAATTATGAATTTTGACGAAGTTGATTTTTGTTATGAAAATCTTATGTTTAAGACTATGGAGTATAAAAAGAAAATAGATTTGTGGTTATGGAATACTTAATGTTTTGTTTGAAATAAAAATAAGAAAAGAAAAATAATAATGGATTTTGACTTTTGTACACGAGGTCGTGTAATGGTCAGGATGGCCGTGTCGGCGCGTCTATGTGTCGGCGCGTCTATGTGTCGGCGCGTCGATATTTCGGCGCGTCTCTTCATATGTCGGCGCTTACAGTTTGTATTTCGTAAGAATATTATTTCATCATAATGTAGAAGTTGCATCAGCCTTTAATCGTATATCGTTTAATCATCATAATGAGGAAGTTGCATCAGCCTTTAGTCGTATATCGTTTAATCATCATAATGTGGAAGTTGCATCAGCCTTTAATCGAGATGCGATTGGCTGATGGCATTTTGTAGTTTTGGGAAGCACCGTTTTAGCGGGGCGACAGCGTTTTGTCGCTGTCGCCGAGTGTGGTCCGATCGTATTGAGAAGACAAGAATAAAACGAGCAAGGCAGTTAAGTTTGAGTCGGCATACAACGGACTGCGCTATTATATAATGTAATATAATTCATTTCTATTTTTTTTTTTGTTTTTTTTTTAATTATTAATTTAATTTATTGTCTCCTCAGCATTTTCTTACCAATATTTTTTGTTGATGGTGGTACATTGTAAAAAAACGGCTGCTAAATAAGTAAGGAGGTTGATAAAATTGTTTAAATCGATTCCCCATTGGCAAAACCCAAAAATCGAATTGTACCAAAAATTAGAACTTTTTTTCCTTCCATATTCTTTTGGCTTTCGCTTTTTTGAATAAAATGTTGTAAATTTTATTAAGCCTTTGCTGACAGTAAAATTTAACTGTCATATTTCCTGGTCATTCATCTGAACACGAAGTAATATTTTCAAGGGATATTTTCAAAGATGCACGCAACACCACCAATGTAAAATTGCATGAAACACACACCAATATATGAATTTCAATCAATGGAAAACTTTTATGATAACTACATTCAACCTCCTTATCCAACATCACAATATGAAGATATTATAACACGGTGCAACAGTCAAAAAATTTATGGGATGCAATTTAGTGTAGGTTGTAGATATAGATAAATAAAACATTGTGGCACTCCACAAATTTTTCGTGCACACCAATATTTTGAAATAACGGTAAGAAAACGTTTTTTCGAGGCTTATAGTGTTAAACAACTATATGTCTTAAACTATACATCCTACAATGTATTTCACACAATGTATTACATAAAGATAGGATCGGAAATGTCGTAATATGTAATACTCTATTGGTAATGTGTTTTTTTCTCTTTCCAACGTATTGACGTATTGAAATACTATACACTATAATGCCGCATTTTCACTGAGCCGCGTTTTGTTATCGCGTTAACAATTTATCAAAAAACGCGGAACGGTGTTTTCATTGCGTTTTAGCGTTAGCGTTCGAGTTAAATAAAACGAATGGATGTAGGTGTTATTCCTTTAGTAACTGCTGTCCAATACGAGCATGATAAGGTACTCCGTCATTTGAATATATGCAGCTGAAGCTTTTGTGTTAATGTTTATTTGTTACTTTGTCAGCTATTTTCATAAGTATGCGCAACTTACGATTGCCAAATTATTCGAACCGATAAGAAAAATTGGTTTGAACGCGTGTTATCGAAAGTTGCGTTCAAAATTAACTCGACTTTTTCCCATACCTAACTGCCTATCTTATTTGTATACGATTTAACGCGAGTTTGTTGAGTTTTTAACGCTAACGCGGCCTAATGGAAACGGGGCCTTACACTATAAACCTCGAAAAATCAGTTTTTTACCGTTATTTCAAAATCTCGATGTGCAAGAGAAAATTCTAGTATGTCAAAAAATTCTATTTAACTGTACCTGCAACCTACACTTAGTCCCATCCAATAAATTTTGTTTTGAACTTTTAATATATAACTTGTAGACGTGTAGGGCTAAATCTAATGGTAGATTCGGATTTAGCGCGTTAAAATACATAGAAATATGTATGTCTTGTACCCAGATCCGGGTACTTTTTATACCCGTTACACAAAGTATAAACAAGTATATTCAGTTTGTCGGAAAGTTTGTAACGCATTAAAGGAGGTATCTTAGACCCTATAAAGTATGTATATTATTGATCAGCTCGATGAGACAAATCGATTTAGCCATGTCCGTCTGTCTGTCCGTCTGTCTGTCTGTTGCGATGCGTTTTACTCGGAAAGTTTTAAAGATATATACCTGAAATTTGAAACTTAGGCTTTTTATGCTCCTAGTTAGTTTGTATGTCAGAATCAAGGTGCCACGCTCATTTTTAGATATAGCCCCCATACAAACTTACCACTTTTTTTCGAATTTTTGTATAAAAATTCGTATTATTTATAAACATATTCAATCCAAATAGAGTAAGAACACTTCTTACGTCATCCAATGTCAAATCTAAGGAGCCACGCCTATTTTAAGGTATAGCCTCCATACAAACTTACCGCCCACTTTCGAGTTTTCTATGAAAACATTTATTATTTCTGAATGAATTCAATTAAAACTTGGTAAAATCAATTCCAATGTCCACCTAAGTGAACACTTTCTATATGGTAAGGATCGGACAAATATAACATAAAGCCTCCATACAAATTGGACCAAATTCATCGTGAAATTTAATCTAAGCACTTGTGTAACGGGTATTTCAACTTCGGTTCCACCGAAGTTAACGTTTTTCCTTGTTTTTTTTTAATTTTTACTATTATGCAAAATGTCTTGAATTTTTTTTTATTTAATGGATATTATGGCAAATTTTTAAAATTTTGTAATTATCAAAAATTTTTTTGTTTACTTAACATACTAAATAAATAAAAAATATTCATCCAAATATTAGTCAGAAAGAGTTTGATTACGGGTAAGTCATTAATTTTCGTAATCTGATCCTTATGTGTGGATTTTCTCGCATATGAGATTTCTATTTATGTACATATTATGCATTAAGCTGCCTTTTCATTTCCAGTAGTTTTAGTTAATGGGGGCAATTTGTCATTCACATGTGTCTGTTTCGTTTCAGCCTATTGCTCTGATGTGAATAGAACACAAACATTTAAGCTGCATTTTCACTTCCATGAGTTAAAGGCCAAGCAGCTGTCAAAATTCTCAAATTTAAAAGAAAATATATTGCCTAAATGAAAACGCAAGATATCATCTAAGCCGTTAAAAAAATGGTCAAAGTTTCGAAAAAGAAGTAAAACTGCTGTTTCTTTAATAAGAATTAAATACCAAAGATAATTTAATTTAGACGGTATGCAATTTAGAGTAAATGATAGTAAATTTTACAAAGCTGTTTAACTTTTATAGAACAGAGTGATCATTTATGCAGTCTATCTACTACACATATTTAAATTCAATTTGAAATTTTTAAAAAAATTGGCTGTAGCGCAGGATAAATGGAACAGAAATGTCGCAACTCATACTGAGCAAGCAACAATATAAGGATAAGGAAATATTCCGTAATTTTAACACAGAAGATTTGGGTTTGAGTTCCAATAATTACGAACATTTTTCAAGAGACTATTGAAGCTAGCCGTTAGTTGAAAAAAAATTATTTGAAAATGCCTCAGAAGAAAAAAGTTTCGAGGAATTCCAGTCAAACTCAAAACGAAATGGAATTTTTCACTATTCGTTGGTACATTGAATATAAAAATGCTGAGCCTAGTACTTCTCGCATTGGTTGTTGATGGATATAATTTTATTTATCTCCAAATTCTATAGACAACGCCAGAGCAAATGATGCGAGCGTGTGTAACCAATCATCTTTGTATGAAGCAAAGCTGTCGTTTGACACTGAATCTGTACAGATCGTCGCTGGAGATTGGCGACTGACTGGAAATTTATTGAGATAAAACACTGCTCGACCTAAACAGGTCCGTGCTAGTTTTACAAATATTTTGATGCAGATGGCTCCGCGGCGCACTATGGTATTTTCGTGGCAAAAAAACAATTTTTTGACCATTGAATTTCAAAAATGTATTTGTTTCCCTAAAATATAATATTTTTTCGTTGAATTAACTGAGTAGTCACTGAAAAATTGGGTTGCAACAACTTTTAAAAATTTGCATACATCACAGTAGCTTGGGAATATAAAATATTTTTAATATTCCATTCATATAATGCCAACTTTGCAACTTTCTATAGAAAATAATATAGTCGCCTCCTCTAATAAAAAATTGAAACTTGTGGTCTAATCTTTTAATTAAAAAATAAAAACTTTAACCACAGAACGAAACCTCTCGACAATTAAATAAAGTTGAAAATTTTCTGATGCAAATCACCAAAATTGCAATGCATTTTTAAAAAAAAAAGTCGTGCATACTTTTTGGCGTGAACTTTTTAATGATATCAATTAAAATAAAAATTTATTCCAATATACAATAACAAGAAATTATTACAAACGAAACCATATAATTTGATAAAGGAAAACAATAAAATTGTAATCAAAAATTTAGAGAAATCAAAAGTAAAAAGAAAATATAAACGCTTTCGAACGATAATAGTCGAAAATGTAAAAAATGTAAACAGTTCAGAAGCGATACTAAAAATGGTCAGCTTAATAAACGCTGGACTTAGAAGTATATGTACCCACTGCAGACCTCATAAACAAACTGTTCGAAAAATAAATAATTTAGTTACGAAATTTATATACTTAAATGAAATTAACACTTTGAACTACTTAACACAGAGAAAAACTATAACTGAGTTTCGGTAAGAAACATACATACAGACAACAACCATATCCTCCCTAAACAAATTAAAAAAAAAAAAACTGAAAAAAGTTAACTTCGGTTGAACCGAAACATACCTATCACACTAGAGTAAACAGGAGAAACAAGATATTCAGCCCTTACTATGTAAGACGTTGTCACCTCGTTGTCGACGTCCTCATCATCTCGACGCCGAATTGCTACTCGCTAAGTCGTCTCGTCACATCATTGAACGAGACGACTTTTTATCGAAAAAAAGTTCCATCTCTAACAAATGTATTCAATTTGTTTTGATTTAAATTACAATTATGTTTTTTATTTCTGATACGAGTGACGAGGAAAGTGACGAAGGAAGAAAAACCAAGGCTTAAAATGGAAAGAAAAATTGCAAGACGAAGATCGAACATATTGGACCTACCAGATGACAAGTTTGTTTCTATATTTTTCTGCCGTTAAAATTGTATTTTAATACAGATTTCAAGACAATTTTCGGCTAAATAAAGAAGCATTTAAATATGTTCTGGAAGAAATTGCTCCCCAAATGAAGACGAGCATTCGATCGACATCTGTCTCTGGCACACTTAAGTTGGCAACGTTATTGCGGTTTCTGGCTCAGGGGTCGTACCAGTTAAGCGTAGGAAAAGACTTCCATCTAGGAATTGCCCAACAAACTGTTAGCGCTATCCTCAATGAAATGCTTAACGTTTTGGAAGCTATCATTTGCCCGAAATGGATTAAATTAAACATGACAAAAAGTGAGAAAAACGAAGCAAAATTGACTTTTTACGAAAAAACAGAACTCCCTGGTGTAATTGGATGCATTGTTGGGACATACATCAAGATTGTGGCTCCAAAAAAGGAGGAACAAAATATATACTACAATCGTAAAGGATTTGTCAGCTTAAATGCTATGATTGTAAGTACCTACTGATAGTTTTTTCTTTTCAATCAAAACTAAAATTTTTTTATTTTTTTTATGGGGTTTTCCCCGAATTCTAAGGTTTCAACAGAAATATTTATTTTCTGATAAACCTATACTCACAAAGAATATAAAATAAACACAATTATATTTTATAATGTTATTTATTAATCAAATTTATTCACTTATTAATTTATAATAATTATTTGGCCTTAAATTAGGGGGGGGGGATAGGATAGATTTTATGGATTAAAATGAGAATCGGGTCATAAACACCCTGTGGTTCGATGAAAGATAATAATGGGGTGTCTATGTCGAGTGCGTTTATACTGATCGCGTTAGATCTCTGAGGGACAGGGTGTCGGTGCGTCTACACCAACCACGTAAAGCGAACAGGGCGTCGGTGCTTCTACACCAACCGCGTAAAACGAACAGGTCGTCGGTGCGTTTACATCAACCGCGTAACGAACAGGGCGTCGGTGCGTTTATACCAACCGCGTAAACGAACAGGGCGTCGGTATTTCTATACCAACCGCGTATGCTCGCACGAGATCAGTGGGTGTGCACTGAACGTGGCGATACTAAGACGGATAGGGCGTTGCTCGCACGAGATCAGTGGGTGTTCACTGAACGAGGCGATAATAAGACGGACAGGGCGTTTCTACCCGGTTAATTCAAGTATTACTCACCCTATACTCAACCTCGGCTACCACCCTATATTAGGACACTTTTACTTATACTTAGACTTTTTTACTTTTCACTTTTTACTTTAGACTTTGCATTTCTTGTTCGATTTAATCCGCGCACGTGTGACTTGGACCGCTGTCCGTACTGAACTGAACTCCATTTCGACTTGCGCCCAGCTGCGAAGTCTATCCTAGTGTGACCGTTTTCTATGTGGCGCTTCTGATCCTTATTTTACCCACGGTTTGGTATTTATTAGGAGCTTCTGGGATTATTTCTAAGATTATTTTGATATTTTAAGGATCGGTTACATTTATGTTTGTTTACAAATTAAATTATGCTTTAAAATTATTAATTATAAACTTTATTGCCTTCCTGGCCGCAGTAACTAAATTATTTTAATGTCTTCGTGGCTGCGCTATAATTAATAATACTTTGTTTGCCTTACTTAAATATAACTTTGATTTTGTGAGGGAGCAGCTTACTGCTTTGTCACAATATGTGATCACAAAATGCGCATAAGATTTGTAGAAACTCGACATGCGGGTTCATCTCATGACTCCTTCATATGGAATATGAGTCATGCCAAACGAGTTTTGCGTGAGCGCTCTGACGCTGGTGACCATAATAGTTGGCTCCTGGGTAAAAACTGTCAATTTGCTTTAAATTATACACTAATACGTGATTTTTATGTAGGTGACGCAGGATATCCTCTCGAGCCATATCTTATGACGCCATTCCGTTCCGCTGAAGAGGCTCTTTTTAACAGCAAACATGCCAAAGCTAGAAATATAGTCGAAAGAACCATTGGGGTTTTGAAAAATCGATTTCGTTGTTTACTGGAAGCTCGACAGCTTCATTATAAACCTGAAAAAGCAATCAAAATTGTTAATGTTTGAGGGGCATTACACAACATTTGCATCGAATATGGTGCAAATATTTCAAGCGACTCTGAAGCTTTGGTGGGCAATGATGGAAATGCTCACATTACAAATGAAGCGGACAACTTTGAGATCGCTGGTGATGGTGAAAATACATTTTTTTTGAAGATTAAAATGTTTTTATTTAAAAAATTTATTGTTTTGGTTCTATACACTATGTTGCAAAGAAGCGCAAAATAAAACTAAGGGATCCATTAAAAAAACAAGCGAAAAGAAATACAAAAAGTTCAGTCTCAATTTAATAGGTGCAGGATATTGTGGAATTAGTGGTTATTTGATTGGTTCATCATTTGTAGCTCTTTTTTTTTAATTTCAAACGTTATTTTTTTTAATTTCCATTTCAGTTTCAAAAAATTGTTCTTCTCTTTGGTTTTTTTCTTTTTAAAATTTTTAGTTTTTCTTCTTCAATCTTCCTTTTGTCTTTCAGGAGTATTTTTTAATTGAAGAGAGGGTCCGTCCGAGACATTTCGTTCAAAACTTTTTCCTGCATGTCGTCATGCTTTTCCAGCAATAGCTGACGTTCGCTTTTCGTTCCTTTCAAGTTCCCGCACCAGATATTCGAATTGCGCTACGTTTGTAAGCCATTTTGAAATCAAAAATTTGCAAAAACTTGAAAAAGCAACGATTTTCGACACAAGTCGACGCAAGTCATTAAGAAAAAGTGTGACGACAAAAAAAATCACGTCGACACAAAACATTTTTCAAAACGACTTATAGAGTAACGCCTACTTGTCGAAAGCTATTGAAAGTTATCGATAACGACTTCTGTGGTATTGATTTTCAACTGACGACAGGAGACGACACAAAATAGTGTCGACAACGACTTACATAGTAGGGCTGATTATACATATTAATATTTTCTTTTTATTTATTTATTTTATTATAAAGAGTAAAAAAATCATTTTATATGTTTTTACAATTATAACTTTTATTATAACTATTATTTATTAACAACATTTATTAGTTATAAAGTAATTTTTACGAGTGTATTTTTAAGTGTATTCTAATTATTGTATGTGACAATTATTCCATCATGGTCACTAAAGTTAGTTTCGTAAGTTTCACAACGGATATTTACTGAATTGAAGTAAGCTAGTATACCATTTGCGGGACGCGTTAGAAGATTCCGGTTGGTGCGTTGTTGGCCATCATTTCCTCCAACTACATTAAAATCATCTATGCAGAACTCGTAATTTTGAGGGCCCAAGTTTTAACAAAACACAATACAACTATTGAACATATGATGCTATCAGCGCGAAGGTCTTCGATTCGACAATTTAGATTTCTGATATTTTGATAGTAGATACCTAAAGATCTATTAGAAAAATCGAGCAAATAATCATAATGCGACTTCAATACCTTTTCATTTCGAAGTTTGATCAACTCGATTTGCACAACGTCTAAAGTTTCAAATGGTCTGGGTGGAACAAAGTCTCCTATTATATAAAGTCCAGAAGCATTTTTTGCCTACTGCATACCACATAAAGTGCAGCTCTACTTATACCTCTTTCAATACGAACTGCTACTTTTTCGTAAGTGGCTCCCTGGCTCTTGTGAATTGTTAGTGCCTCAGCAGGCACAATTGGGATCTGACTTCGTTCGACTGAAACTTGTTGATTTCTTTTAAACTGGAAAACTCGAATTATTTTTTGAACAGGCGTCCAGTTGCAGTTTGTGGAGTGCAATCTTTTCGACCTGGCAATGACTCCAACTGAAGATTCAAAAAAATGTATCCAAAGCGTGCTAAGGATATGTTCTGAGCCTTGTACGTTTTGATCAATTTGCATCAACTCTACAGTTGCGCCATTTACTAAGCCGTCATTAGTATCGACATTTACAGTTACCATATACTTTGCTGTTTTCTTCAAATGAAGTTTGTAGCACAGCCCTTGCGTTTCGGAAGTTTTAAATTCCTTAACAGCTTCTAGTATATGCTGTTTGCTTATTTCAGATAAAGAGGTCACTTTGATTGTATCTCTTGCTGAGGAAATGAATTCCTCTTCATCTATTTGTAAAGTTTTAAGACGTTGTACTGTCTAGCTTCAGTATTCGAGTAATACAAATGAATTGAATCTCTTGGAACTTCATTTATTTGAACAACTCTATGTCTAAATATCTGAACATCATCTTCAGTCATTTTGCCTTCTGACATATTATATACGGCTAAAGAAAATTGAGAATCCTCACGTTGTCGCATAATTTCCTTTAGTTCGAAAAATTTGAACGAATCCCAAAGTGGGGAACATATTATAGTACTGAATGTACTGTTATTTCTCTATTATCGACAACTATCAGCTCAGGCAGCTGACACAGTTATAAAAAAGTAGGAAGACCAAACTGTCGAATCATAATCTAAACTTTTTTTCTGCTTCCCAATGTGACAAAACTTTCGTCTAAGGCATTTTCTGCAGTAACTGGTCTTAATGTAGACTTTTTGCGGAGACATGTAGAGATCGTGGATTTTATTCTACTCAGTTCATAAAACTCATATGTCCAGAGCACTTTGTCAACTCGGGCGCACCTACGTAATTCTACTTTTTTTCGCTTATTTCCACAATAAATTGTGGGATGGGAGAGTTCTTCAGCGTCTTCGTCTGCTGTTATGTCATGAATTTGATATTTATTATAAAGTTCGGTCGATAGTAAGAACCGTAGGGCCTTTAAAACTTTAGCGGGCGGATGGTCTCTATCATAAAATTTTGCTCATATTCGAGGCGAATATGAGCAAAATGCGCGCCTAATCGCGCATTGTTGTTGATATCCTAAGGATATATTTTTTATAATTGGAATTCTTGGAGCAATTAGTCTTTCTTCTAGGCATGTGAGGTCCTTTAAGCAATAGGGTATTTGTTAAAAATCTAAGCCTTCAGAGAGACAGGTATTAAGAATTTTACCCGTCTTTCCCACAGTACGGTAACATGTTGTGCAAAATGGAAAACTATCTGAAGGACTAATAAGTTTTTCTGACAAATAAACTGCCTTATCAAGAGACAATGAAGGAAACACATATAAGTGTAGGTCCCTCCTTTATGTTTCGAAGGTATAAGCTCTATTATTTTTGCCTGTTTATTAGCCGCTGTGGTTGTTGTTGTTCCATTCGGCCTTCCGGGGACAATGAAAGCCTGCTTTGAATAATTCTTGTTGATTGTCTTGCTCTTTCATCTGCTCTGTGTTGTGAGTCGTTTCAGTATGTTACGAGTCGATCCAGCGCCATCTGTTCTATTTGTTGAGCTCTTTGTCTATTGTGAGTACGTATCAGTCTTCTTTGCGATGAATTTACTAATTGTTCTGCTCGCCTTCTTAATGGATCAAGACGACGAGTTCTTCGTGTAAAGCGTCTCTCTGCCGTTCTTCTCTTCGAAGCTCTTCATTTTGACGTCGTAAAGAATGATTGGTTGCATCGTGCTCACGTTACGTTTGTCGAAATTCATGATTTTCGCGACGGTCTGAGTGGGCTGCTGCATCACGAATTTGTTGTGACCTCCTTTTGTCAAAATTTTCACGACGTTGGAAGTGTTGTTCGGTATTACGCCGCTGTTCCTCCTCCCTATATAGTGGATTAGAGCGACGTCTAACATGGGCGGCAGCATCTCGAATTTTTTCTGATCTTCTTAAAGTAGGATTTTGGCGATGCTGTGAGTGCTTTTCGGTATTACGCAGTTACTCTTCCTCCTTGTATACTGGATCCGAGCGACGTGTTAAATGGGCGGCAGTATATCGATCTCGTTCCATCATCCTCAAATCTGGGTTTTGGCGACGTTCCATATGAGCAAGAGCATCTCTATGTCGTTCCATCAACCGCAACTCTTGGTTCTGGCATCACGAACTCGTTTAAGTTCACGGTTTGAACTGCGAAGAAGACGTTGATATAGATCAATTGAGTTTCTTGCCCGCTCCGCCTCACGATACATCGGTATATTACGGAGCGCTACAAGTCGATTTAAGTTTCGTGCGAGTACTTGTTCACGATTACGCCCATAGTTTTCTTGAAACCGTATTAGTGCTCTTCGCCACCGTTGTTCATCAGAAATTCTGTTCAGTCGTGTCATGGTTTTGACATTTTTCTTTTTAATACCCGCAAAACAAATTTCTTTTAATTTTAGTTTAATAGAGCACTCCGATATTATTTTTTTTAAATTCACAAATTTCATTTCTTTATTTTTTTACAGTTTTAGTTTTCTTTATTCATTTTAATTATTTTGGATATTTTTTTACAGTGTGGTACAACAATGCTTACATAAATTTAATATATATGTTAATATATATATGTATACAGTAGAGTTGTGTTTTAAAACCTTGAACTCTATACAAAAATATTATTTTTTGATTTTGTAAATTTTTAAGTTAAAGTAACGTTATATTATATATTTATTAATAGAAAAGTTGAAAAAACTATTATGCAATTGTTACATTTTGACTAAGACTAGGAAAACAGGAAAAAAAATTAAAGCTAGACTAAAACTAAATAATAATTCTACACACTAACTATAAAGATATTTACAAAGTATTGCATTAAGGCACAGTCTTTCAGTTACAAAGTCTTTTTTGTTTTTTTTTTTTTTTTTTTTTTTGAGTTTACTAAATTAAATTCTTTAATACCATTTTTGCCCTTTATTATAATAAAAGGAAGCCATATCAATCGATTTCAAAAAGTTATAAAATATTTTATCAAAGAAAACAGGTGATGTGTGCCTGGAGAGCTGTATCTCTTCTGGCTGGTTTTTAAACATATTTTTAATTTCCGTGTTATCGACAAGTCTTGCCTTACTTATGACCTTATACCCGTGGTCTATCAGGTAGCGTTCAAGAGGTATTAAACTAGATTTTTTATAAAGCTGTTCATTAGAGATTCTCATATACACATTATTTTCTGTTTTTTTGTATGCCTCTTTACCAAGAATGTATCTTAAGCATTCTCTTTCTGTTTTTGCGGAGCCTTTCCAATTGATTGTTGGAGATTTGATACCATTCTGGGAAGTCCATAAGCAAGAATAGGTCTGCATATTTGTGTTTATAATATTTTCCTAATTTTAGGTCTTACACCACTGCTTGCTTTGAAAGCCAAAAACCAATTTTTAATCTTATATCGCATTTTTTCTTTTTATGTTGCTGTTTGTTGGTTGTGGAAAGTCTGACATAAAAATATTGTACAGGTGTGGTGCAAGCACTGAACCCTGAGGTACACTGGAGCTAAATTTATAAGCGTTGTTAGTTGTTTGTTGGCCGACTGTGACTTTAAAGGATCTATCGGTGAGGAAAGAGTGGACGACTTGAGTTTTTATGCCTGCATCGAGCATTTTGAACACCAGTCCATCAATAGAAACAGTATCAAAGGCTTTGCGCACATCTATTAAAGTTGCGAGCACAGCGCGACGTAAAATGTTTACCAAGTCATTTTGAAAGTATATAAGTGGGTGAATGGTGTTCAGTTGCTTGCGGAAACCCATTTGGATATCTTTTATCACATGCTTGTCAGTGAGGTCATCTTCAAGCTTATCTAGAATAAATTTTTCAAAGACCTTGGAGACACTGCTCAACAAGGAGATTGAACGGTAATTTTCTGGGTTTTTTTGTCTTTGTTGGGTTTTGGAATTGGTTTAATATTGGCCTGTTTCCAAGCCATGGGAAAATAATCGATGTTGAGGCAACTATTAAAGAGCATTGTGAGGAAAGTTAAGAAGGTTGTGTTGTCTATATAACTAATCCGCCTGCCTGATTTGAAATGGATCTATTCTTATAGCTTTTTAATGTAGAAATTTGAAATATTATCGAAACCGGTGGATTTTTTTGCATTTAACTTTTTTATTGCATATTTGATGTCTGTTAGTGTGAAGAAAGATTCATTATATAGGATGTTTTGAGACGAAAACGAGTTGCTAAAGTTGGCTTGAGAACTATTGCTTAGTGTAGGCCCGATAGCGGCTTCTATTGTGTTTTTATAGTCATAATTAATATTGTTGTTGCCTTCGTTGAAATTTTTTCAAAAATACTACCAAAAAGGTCAGTCTTTTCACGGTCTGAATTTACTATTGAGTTATTCACCTTGAAATTTGGAAAATTAGTTGATGAATGACTCTTTAATCCAATATTAATTTGGACGTTTGAAAACATTTTATTATCCAACTTTATTCTCTTAAAACGACTTTTTATAAAATCTTCGTAGTGAGCATTAATACGTTGTTTGATTGTTTGGGCGAGGTAGTTTAAGTCATTTTTCAACAATGGATTTTTGTTTGCCAACCAACATTTAAAAAGCCTTCTCTTGTATTTTATAAGGTCTATGATCTCTTTTGGTAGTGTTTTTTTGAGCTTCAACTCTTTTTAATGGAGTTGCTTTACGTGATGCAGTGACAAAAAAACGTACTAAACTGGGCTATTGTAAAGTCTATTTCAGATTCTGTTATGCTTCTATTGTCGTGTAGATTAATATTTGCAATGCGATCTGTTAATAGTAAGTTGAATTTTTTCTTATTAAAAAGGTTGAAGTTTGAAATATTGATTGTTTTTTTAAATGTTTGAATTGGGCTATTGCGTATATTAAGCGTGATGGCTATTGCCTTGTGGTCACTCACAATCATACACTGGGATGTGATCCAGTGCAAAAGGCATGTCTGACTTGATAAAAAAGTCTAACGTCGAAGTAATCGAAGCAGCGGATCTCATAAAAGTGGGTTCATTTGGGAGGTATAAATGTATATTTTTCTCTAACGAATTTTTTAGGTACTAGTTATAAATTTGATTTCCAAGCAAATTATTATTATCTTATGTCTAGCATTAAAGTCTCCCCAAAGACAAATTTTTTTCCTATTAAGAAGTTTAATAGTGCGTCCAGGTCATCGCAAGTTTTATGCCTACCTGCAGGGTTGTAAAGTTCGTTAACAGGTATACCTTTTTTGTTAGAATGCCGACATAGGACTTTTTGGCTTTGTCAGCTCTATAAAAATTGTAGCCTACGAAAATTGGCTGTAAAGGCGTATACAGCCTAGTTTCGCAGACTGGCTTGTGTTCGTTTAAGAATAATTGTAGTTTTTGTCTTTTCTCGATGCTGCGAAGCGAGCAAATAATTCAATGAAAAATTTTAAGGTTATTTATTATTTCTTGCCTTTCATTAAGGGGAGCATTTTTGTTATAATTTGGTACAAAGGCGTTTGTCTTTGAAAAAATAGTCGTAAGGGAATCTCCAAAGACAGCGTTACATTTACTGTTTAAGAAACTAACTGAATCAACCGAGTTTGTTGGTTTTGCTTGAATGCTATTACTAACGTTTTGCTTATTTTTAAACGCATTTGTGTACGATAATGTGGGTTTGAATTTATTTTGAACTGATTTAATAAGTTCTTCCTTACGCGCAGCACTTTGTTGTTTTTTGGCAAGCAGCGATTTTTTTTATGTTTTGGTACATTGGGCATTTTTCATAGTTTGCTGTATGGCCAAAATTTCTTTATAAAATGTTGTATAACTATACTCAATTTAAGCAGAAACTTTTGTAAATTATAAATTTAAATACAAAATTTGATTTTAAACAAATTAAATTATTTAATTATAATTTATTAATTATAAATTATTTAAAAAATATTTAAAAATGTTCCGAAAATGTTTAAAAGTACAGTCATTTTTGACTGATCTCAAAGAAAGAATAGATTTTTCAAATTTAAGGCCAATTGATTTATATAAAAACTTATTATCATAGAAAAACTGAAAAATGGGTTGTGGCGTTTGGTTTTCATCATAAAACCTACACAGGAGCGTAAAAAGCTTAAGTTCAAAAAATCAGGCCAACATCTTCACATCGATTTAGCCATGTCCCTCTGTCTGTCCGTCTGTATATTTTTATGCATCTTTTCCGTTGAAGATATAAAGATATTAAGCTGAAATTCGGAACTGAAGCTTTTCTCGCCAACGATTAGGTAATGTTCGAGAATAAAAGTGCCACGCCCATTTTTAGGTGTAGCTTCCTATAAACTTACCGCTTTTTTGATTTTTTGTATAAATAGTAATTATTTATGTATGTATTCACTGAAACTGGGTAAAAACTAGTCCCCATACAAACTTACCGTCCATTTTCGAATATTTGTATGAGAATAGGCATTATTTGTGAATGTTATCACAATGACAAAAAAAAAGTACCACGCCCATTTTAAGGTATAACCCTATTCAAACTTACCGCCCATTTTTAAATTTATTTATGAAAATAAGTAATATATATGAGTTCATTCACACCAAATTGGGAACGAACATATCTTATAAAGGGTGATTTTTTAAGAGCTTGAGAACTTTAAAAAAAAAAAAAACGCATAAAATTTGCAAAATCTCATCGGTTCTTTATTTGAAACGTTAGATTGGTCCATGACATTTACTTTTGAAGATAATTTCATTTAAATGTTGACCGCGGCTGCGTCTTAGGTGGTCCATTCGGAAAGTCCAATTTTGGGCAACTTTTTCGAGCATTTCGGCCGGAATAGCCCGAATTTCTTCGGAAATGTTGTCTTCCAAAGCTGGAATAGTTGCTGGCTTATTTCTGTAGACTTTAGACTTGACGTAGCCCCACAAAAAATAGTCTAAAGGCGTCAAATCGCATGATCTTGGTGGCCAACTTACCGGTCCATTTCTTGAGATGAATTGTTCTCCGAAGTTTTCCCTCAAAATGGCCATAGAATCGCGAGCTGTGTGGCATGTAGCGCCATCTTGTTGAAACCACATGTCAACCAAGTTCAGTTCTTCCATTTTTGGCAACAAAAAGTTTGTTAGCATCGAACGATAGCGATCGCCATTCACCGTAACGTTGCGTCCAACAGCATCTTTGAAAAATACGGTCCAATGATTCCACCAGCGTACAAACCACACCAAACAGTGCATTTTTCGGGATGCATGGGCAGTTCTTGAACGGCTTCTGGTTGCTCTTCACTCCAAATGCGGCAATTTTGCTTATTTACGTAGCCATCCAACCAGAAATGAGCCTCATCGCTGAACAAAATTTGTCGATAAAAAAGCGGATTTCGAACATTTCGAACCGAACACTGATTTTGGTAATAAAATTCAATGATTTGCAAGCGTTGCTCGTTAGTAAGTCTATTCATGATGAAATGTCAAAGTATACTGAGCATCTTTCTCTTTGACACCTTGTCTGAATCCCGCGTGATCTGTCAAATACTAATGCATGAAAATCCTAACCTCAAAAAAATCACCCGTTATAATTGCACAGCACCTATATTATAAGGATCGGCCCACTGTAACATATAGCCCCCATATTAACTTACCCCCCATTTTCTGTCTTAAGCTTAAAATTTGACCATATTATTGTGTCTAAACTTTGATTAAATTGGACTGTTGACTTCCACCCATCCCTTCTCCAAATTTTATTTTAGATACTGATAATAATAAATAAACTATTCCATAATTCGTGTGGGGGTATATGAGCTTCGGTTCCGCCGAAGTTAACGATTTTCCTTGTTTTTTTCACTTTGGCACTCATGCATGCTATGATAGATAGAGTTGGCTGAGGGGAAACTACATATTTCCACGCACAATCACTACATTGTATAAAACAAAGTCGCTTTCTCTATCCCTTTATCCCTATGTATGCTTAAATCTTTAAAACTACGCAACGGATTTTAATGCGTTTTTTTTAATAGAGTGATTGAAGAGGAAGGTTTATATTTATAATAACAACCATTAAATAGTTGAGAAATACTGTTAGTTTTAAGGTTTCTAATGTGATGTTGTAAATAAATAATAAATATAAGGGATACCTAGTCTAGCCACGTGTTCCCCGATGGGCTTATGCCCAGGGATGGCGGCTGTAAGTCTCGCAAGGTCTTTGCGGGGTTTAATAGTAGTGTTCTGGTACGTTTGGGGTCAATCGACTGCCAGATAAGCCTAGCTTTCCTGCAGCTGTTCATATTTTGCCATTTATAGTTGCCTAAAGAGGTAATGCGATTCTTAATGTGGGCGACTATATCCCTAATTGGAATCTGAACCGCGACTTGCTGAGATTCATTTGATAAACTCCGTCTAGCATCCAACGCGTTGATGGCAGCTTGGCTATCTGAGAAAATGAAATCCGATCTGTGCCGGATCTCCAGCTGCTCTAGTAGCTTGCACGCCACAAGTACAGCAAGGATTTCCGCCTGGAACACACTGCAAAGATCTAGCAGTCGAAAAAACTCTTCCACTGCCAAGTCCTCCGAGTATACCCCAGACCCCACACCGCAATCCATCTTAGACCCGTCGGTGTAGAGCGACAGACCGTTTTCACTTCCCAGCAGCTCCGCCATCCAGCCTTGTCGTGAAGGAACTGTGGTTTTAAAGGATTTATCAATTTCCGAAGATTCGGACAAAAAGTCCGTAGGGCAATTTAAATCCGTCGGGATTTTGGATAAAACAGCGCTGTGACCATAGCTTAGTGAGGACCACAAGCCTTGTTCTTTTAGTCGGAGTGCGCTGGTCGAGGCCATCTGCTTGATGAATAGGTCAATAGGTAGCAGGTTAAGCAATGCATTTAGGGCCTCGGAGGGACAGGTTCTAATTGACCCCAATACAAGCCGACCTCTGTACCCTAGACAACTTTTGGATATTGTAGTGGCTTTTAAGAGCACCATAACAGAGAATTGGCCGTACAACAACAGTGTACAGCTATAGGACCATTTTCTGTGAGAGATCCCATCTGCGACCGAATAGTTTGGAACACGAGTAGAAAGCAATCGTTGCCTTTCCTGGATGTTGTCTTTCCATCTTAGTTTGGGATCTAAGATAAAAGCAACGTACTTTGCCCTGTCAGATAGGGATAATTCTTTACCGCCTAGCTTAGGGAGTTACGATTTCGGAATTTTATACCTATATGTGCAAAAGCATCAGCTCTGTTTTCTCCGGGTTGCTAAGTATTCCTAGAGTCCCCTCCATGATATTGCTTATCACGGAGTAACTGAGACCGGACACTCAATCCAGTTCTTGTTGCAGTCCTCCACCTGGAACTTCGTCAAGGACTCTATTATTGAGTCCGTATAAACGTTGCTAATCGCACCCTCAACATCTAAAAATGCTGCTAGGGTATATTATTTATGATGCAGAGATTTTTCTGAAGTTTTGAAGAGCGGTTTCCGTAAACATCCCTTTGAGATAGGCGTGTTGTGCCTTAGAGAGGTAATTGCCGTTCATTCTCTCTCTCCTCAGGTAAGATTCCAGAATTCGTTCTGTAGTTTTTAGTACAGAAGAAGTGCATCTAAAGGATGACATTGTCGGGACCTGGACTTTTATAAGGCGAAATCGTGCCAATAGCCCAGTGTCCTATTGCTTGAGAATACCGACCTAGTTACCTGCTCGGCCCTGGAGGTCCTGATGGGACGCTCTTGTGGTTCTAAGCTACTGCAACCCGGAAAATGGACGTCCATTAGGATATCGAGAGATTCAGTCCGCATTTCTGTGGCAGTGCCTTCAGATCTCTGCAAGAGAGACAAGTTGTCATGTCGCTTTGCCAACAGTTTGCTTAACCTAGCTGATTCACCAATATTTTGTATGGACGTGCATGGTAAACTGCACAAAATTTTAAAAGAGTACACCATGAGTGTGTGAAACAACGAAAACATAAAGTTAAAATGGCATTACTGGCTCATTAATGTAACAATTTTTATATGATTTGGGTTCATTAGCTTACTTTTTATTATGCAGCTGACTCAAACTTCTCTTAAAAAAAAAAATTGTATAGATGTTTGGTTTATCTCCCATGCAAGTTTACCGCCCATTTTGGAGTTTTATATGTTTTTTTTTTTTTTTTTTTTTTTATTTTTTACTTAATTTGCAATCAGTCCAATTTTGGACTATAATCAAATTTTAAAACTAACATAACAAATTGACAATATAGTTTATTAGGGATGCGGTATGACTAGGGAGAGATTCAAATCAATACAGAACAGACCCAGTACAAGTACCTCATAACGATTGACGGTTTGGAAGTTCCGAGGGATGAGTTTGAATAGATGAATAGAACCTCTGTTAACCGTTATTTACCTTTATTATCCGGTACACACATTTTTTCATAATGCAGTAACTTTTTTACCTGTCAACCAATTTACATGAAGTTGGCTGCGTTTGAAAGGTGAGACCTGCACCTTTCTAATATTATTACCGTTAATAGATGGCGTAAAGTGTTCCATGATTTAAACAAAAATTCCCTTATTTATTGAACATACGGTGTATGGCATTGAAAAGAGAAATACTCTAAAAAATCGGAAATTGAAAAGTAGATGTAGTTACATAAGAATGGTTTTGACAAGAGAGATTGAAGGGAACTCCAATTACAGGTAGCTTGTCTCAAACTAAGGCATTTAACGAACTTTAAACACAATTCACTCTGAATTGTAGGCGAAGTGATTACTAAGAAGGCAAAAGCTTTCCACTTTAAATTAAATATAAGTGCGGAGTGCAAGTATTCTTCTAGATGGTTGGAAAATTTAAAAAACAACATGGAAACTCTCTTGTTAATAATTATACCGCTTGGATGTACGACTGAGTCTATCTCGAAGTGGATCCAGTGCAACGTTGACTTCGCTCCTTTTAGTATTTTAACTAAAGACGAAATCGTTAACCTGGTTAACCAAACCGAATAGGAAGAAATTGACACGATTTCCCAAGAATCAAATGGTGGAAATACGGAAACGCTTATATTGGCTCAAGCAATTGAGGCTACTTATGATCTTTTACAAATAAATAAATCGAGATTTTTAGTTTAAGTTTTTCGTTAAATGAGGATCAGAGTTACCGAATTTCCGATAAATATTTTTCTTGGATTACATGAATAAAGTTTTTGCTAATTTTGCATAATTCATTTCATGCGCAAGTTTTTCTTGTGACAGTATTTCACAATCCATCGACATTCAAACTCCTGCCTTCACGACAACATACACATTTTTTGGAATTTTTTTTTTGCCCAATTTAATCACATTTCGAAGAAGTGGCTGTCGATTTACATATGCTTTTTTCATATTGTGCGCAAATTTAATGGTTATCACGTTCACGGTAGGAAACAAAATTTGAAATATGTCAATTTCATTTTATTGTCAATTATTGACAAAGTCTCGTTGAAAGATTAAATGCGCAAATTGCATTCAGCATTGCCAAATGCAGAAAAAACAAAGCAACATTTCATACGCGATTACAAGAGTCTAAAACCTTTTAATATTTAAAATCAATAATTCAACATGGATATTTAAATTTATTTTATGGAAAATGTACTCAAATTTATTAAACTTATTGTTAGTTTTTGATCAAAATTACCATTAATTTAAACAATTATCGTTTGTTATTTATGCCATTACTCATGCAAATATATTTCTATAATAAATTTTGACATTATTGATAAAGTTTTAGCAATAAATATTAGAATTGTATAATATAATGACGAAGTCCCTAATTTATTCCAAATATGCAAATACGCATAATCAATTTAGCACGCCCATTTTAAAAACATAAGTCATATTCATACCAACCATTTTCAACCAACTTTTTTTATGCAAAAAATATTCTGTTTGCTTAAATTTTTCAATGAAAATCGAATTAATAAAAATTTTTACAATTTATTTACAATTTGAAATATGGTGAAATATAATAACTAACAAGTTGCCGTATTGGGGTTTCTCTCTCTCTCTCTAAAGGTTTTATATGTTATTATTTTTTCCCCACCACAGAGTCTACTTTTATACTAAACAAAATATAACTTCAAAAAATATAGTAGCTAAGCAAAATACAACACTTTGTTAGTTATTTCATTGTCTACTAAAGTCTTATAGCTATATTGAAGTGACCGTGGTGTATAGAAAGCGATATACCTCACATAAGCAGCGTTAAGACATAATGTGCCTTTTTTTAATGATTGGTACTGAAAAACCAATGCCATATTGTACAGTAGACAGAGGCATAGGAAGTGCTGTAATAGCGGCTGTTTATCTCGCGAAATCATCTATTATCAGGCATTATTTGTTTTACACTGAGACAATCTAAACGGATAAAAATTACGCGTGAAGCGGAAGGATGGATGGAAGAATGATGATGATGATACCAAGAGCCTAGAACGACGTGAAACAGGTGTCTGATGATCAATAAGTTTTAAACGATTAGTTTAGGGCGGAAGTTAAAATTATCTTGGCCAATCAAGAGCAAGCTCCGCAAGAAGTTTCGCAATGTACATGTTATCAAAACAAGAAACATCTTGCTTTATTGTCCATTGTGTTTATATTGACATGACAAGTTAATTTGGGGTATAATAAAACCCAAATTTGGAACTTGAACAAAAAAAGTTAGCTACACACCAGCTATGCGATGAGGTCCAATTAGATTCACAAAAATTACGCTCGGGAGCATCACTATTCATGAGTGTGTCAGAATGCTCCATCGCAAAAGAAAGTAAGGCCCAAAACCCCTTTACACCGGAAAGGAACTTCGAAACGAGTGTTTTTAATTCCTCTGACCATTTCGTCAGAGGAATGCTTAAAAAAACCCGTATAATGAATTTGAATAAAAATAAAACTAATTGATGAATAAAGTCTGTCCAATTTCTGATAAACATAGAGATGAAGGGTCAATACGCCGTCGAACATAATGCTTTCCACAAAACCCTATTTAAATTGTTTTTGCACCAGGGCTAGGGGTTATTATAATCCATCAAATTTTTGCATGTGATTCTTGAAAAACTTTTGGTGAAGAAAACATTTAAGTTATTTTTTCTCACAAACTTTAATTGGATTTTTCTATTTGTTTACATCAAGTTTTGAAAATAACGTCCAACAAATGAGCACCTTCCAGCGTATCGGCGGTTATAAGCGATTATTTGTAGCGAATATTGGCTATAAGCAGAGCTATGGTCTACGGCTTCTCGATGTAAGCCTTGCTCTTCAAAACATTGTGCGGCGAACATTGTGCGCATTAGCCTCATTGATTCGCGACTAGTGTGTGCTGTCGCACTGTCCTGTAGGAACTTACCATTTTCGTTTGAGCTGCGGGGTTTCGGTCTTTTGAGTTGCCATTTGGTCCCGCAACTGCACTAAATTGCGAATAGTGGTAAATGCAAACCGTTTTTCACGCGAATGTCAACGTTTGTAGGCACGTTGCGTCTTCGTAATGGATAAACCATTTTCAAAATACAATTTAAAGATTTCTGTGCGTTCTATCGGTGTTAGTTGATTCATGGAACAGAGCTTCCGGAAAATTACTTTTCGAACGGGATCAAAATGTTGAAAAATCGCTGGAATAAGTGTATCGAGCTGAAAGCGGGCTACTGTAGTGAGTATGTTAAGCATGAAGACTTAATGTATAAAGAATGTCCCGTCAGCATTTACTGACGATCAGTATGTCTGCTCGTGTGCAGCATTACTGAACAGACAACGGGTTTCCATTGCAGTAGTTTAGTCGACATCCTCGATCGTGGAACCAGCACCGCCTCTGGAGCACCAGCTCCGGTCATACCTCCTGGCAAAATACAAAACGTTAAAAAAATTTTCTTTTTTTTATTTCCAAGGAATCTTTTTTGCATTATTTTTCACCCCAACTAGTAGAAGCACAAAATATGTTAATAACCAAAATGCGATTGAAATTTTAAAAACATAAAGGGGTGATTTTTAAGAGCTTGAGAACTTTAAAAAAAAAAAAACCCATAAAATTTGCAAAATCTCATCGGTTCTTTATTTGAAACGTTAGATTGGTCCATGACATTTACTTTTTGAAGATAATTTCATTTAAATGTTGACCGCGGCTGCGTCTTACGCGGGCGTCTGGGTGGTCCATTCGGAAAGTCCAATTTTGGGCAACTTTTTCGAGCATTTCGGCCGGAATAGCCCGAATTTCTTCGGAAATGTGGCCTCCAAAGCTGGAATAGTTGCTGGCTTATTTCTGTAGACTTTAGACTTGACGTAGCCCCACCCCAAAAAAATAGTCTAAAGGCGTCAAATCGCATGATCTTGGTGGCCAACTTACCGGTCCATTTCTTGAGATGAATTGTTCTCCGAAGTTTTCCCTCAAAATGGCCATAGAATCGCGAGCTGTGTGGCATGTAGCGCCATCTTGTTGAAACCACATGTCAACCAAGTTCAGTTCTTCCATTTTTGGCAAAAAAAGTTTGTTAGCATCGAACGATAGCGATCGCCATTCGCCGTAACGTTGCGTCCAACAGCATCTTTGAAAAAATACGGTCCAATGATTCCACCAGCGTACAAACCACACCAAACAGTGCATTTTTCGGGATGCATGGGCAGTTCTTGAACGGCTTCTGGTTGCTCTTCACTCCAAATGCGGCAATTTTGCTTATTTACGTAGCCATCCAACCAGAAATGAGCCTCATCGCTGAACAAAATTTGTCGATAAAAAAGCGGATTTCGAACATTTCGAACCGAACACTGATTTTGGTAATAAAATTCAATGATTTGCAAGCGTTGCTCGTTAGTATGTCTATTCATGATGAAATGTCAAAGTATACTGAGCATCTTTCTCTTTGACACCTTGTCTGAATCCCGCGTGATCTGTCAAATACTAATGCATGAAAATCCTAACCTCAAAAAAATCACCCGTTATTATTAATTTAATTAATTTTTTCTCAAATTATTTTATTTATTAATTAAACAAAAGCTATAACCACAATTAGATGGCATCTAAAGCATTTTTCTTCAAACTGCAACTTTAAATGGATAATATTCCGTAATTTATGACCAGAGTTTGAGTTAAAATTAACGAAAATGGTGACCAGAGTTCGCAGGTTTAAAATTTTAGTAGTGCATTCATAAAATATTTTGATATTAAATGCAATGAAGTAGGCAAATATATTATTGGTCTATGTGAGGTTTCATTTTATTTAACCACATATTTTATATGAACCACTTTAACCGAATCGCGGTTCGACTCTGACTAAGGGAAAGCGAACCGCAAAATGTCTATTTATCGTCAGTCCTACCATCTTTTACAAAAGTAATAAAACAAAAAAAAAAAAAAATTTGTCAATGGAAACTATTGTTGGTTGTGCAACATCTTTTTTGCATTTTACAAAGTTGGCAAGGTTGCAGACCTTCTGAATACATTGTAAGGAAGTTATTTTGTGCGGGTTTCGCTCTCCGTTTGTCCTGGGTTCGCTACAGACAAAACGTAGATTTTGGGACCTTGGTTTAGTGAAAAGATAAGTGCTTAAATTATTAGTAGTTTAATTAGCCTTTAATTTATATACAAGCCTAGCCAAATAAAATTCATAAAAATCGATTTATACAACATATTATTTTATTTCATTTAATTTAATAAATGTTTAATAATGATCTTGTGAGTACTGCGTGATAACAAGCGTATTAACGTTTTTGGTGGTTTTAATGGTTGGTTAGTTAGGCCCCGTTTCCATTAGGCCGCGTTAGCGTTGAAAACTCAACAAACCCGCGTTAAATCGTAGACAAAAAATATAGGCAGTTAGGTATGGGAAAAAGTCGCGTTCAAAATTAACGCGACTTTCGATAACACGCGTTCAAACCGATTTCTCACCGATTTCAAACCGATTTCTCTTATCGGTTCGAATAATTTGGCAATCGTAGGTTGCATACTTATGAAAACAGATGACAAAGTAACCGCAAAAGAAAAACATTTACATAAAAGCTTCACCTGCATATATTCAAATGACGGATTACCTTATCATGCTCGTATTGGACAGCAGTTACTAAAAAGGAACAACACCTACATCCATTAGTTATATTAAAAATCTGCATTTCAAAAAAAAAAAAAAATTTTTTTAACCTGTACAATTTTTTTTTACTACATAACAAACAAAATCAGCTGTTTTAACTCGAACGCTAACGCTAAAACGCAATGGAAACACCGT
Source organism: Leucophenga varia (assembly GCA_018903435.1). Taxonomy (NCBI): domain Eukaryota; kingdom Metazoa; phylum Arthropoda; class Insecta; order Diptera; family Drosophilidae; genus Leucophenga; species Leucophenga varia. Next base: position 61,624 of record JAEIFJ010001180.1, on the reverse strand, counting down.
TCCGCGTTTTTCGATAAATTGTTAACGCGATAACAAAACGCGGCTCAGTGGAAGTGCGGCATTAGTTAGTGAGATGTGGGTAGGTGTATATGTGCAGTGTGTCTGAATATTATTGTAAATGTTAATGATTAATGTCTGGTAGTTAGTAGACTAGCTGCTACTTGCAAAAGAACAATGAAAATGTGGTAGATTTGAGTCGGAGATCTTAGATGCACGGTTACGATTCGACTCGCGCAGAGAATTTTTATCCTGACTTTATTCTTGGCTGGCAGACAAATCGTTTGAGCCCGAATAGTACGACTGGCAACCATACGCTTTTTACAAACAAATTACGTGCCACCGAAACAACAAGATCGACTTTATAAAACGTGTTACGTACATAAAATATGTACGAATGGGTCGGACCCGTTCGTTTAATCACTGCGCGACGCACCCCGCGACTGGCATACACACGTCTTACGTCACGATGTGAAGGAGTTAGGCGACGAGTTTGCCACACACTGCGCGTCCGACGAAAGCACGTCTTACGTACACCGAGGTGTACGAGTGGGACGACGGGAACGTTTATATACTCGGCGAACTCACGTCTTACGTAAAACGATGTGTACACTCCACGACCGGTAAACGCACGTCTGACATACAACAAGGTGCACGAGTAGGACGATCGCGTCCAACTTACCCCAGTAATTCGAGTACCTTCTCGACTGCCCTTTTCTTTGTGTTGCTCGCCTTTTTATACTGTTGCGGAGCTGTGGCTAGCGATGTGCAACTTTGTAACAGCTGATCAATAACGACCGATATTCATGTTAGCGTTGTCAGTGATGTGCGATATTGTTCGTTATCAGCTGTTATTCTGTCGGTTACTATTATTGGCCGTTAGGCCGTTTTTCACAATTCAAATGTTACAATAATTTTTAATTACATTCATGCATTATTACTAATTTAATTATTTAACAATTTCAATGAACCTCACTATTTATTAAATTAACTGCCTTCACATGGTCGAATAACAATTTAATTCATTAATTATAAAATATTTAGTGACTTCGTCACACTACCCTCGTTTTTTACTTATCAATTTTGAGGAGTACGCCTCCGTCTCTATATATGCGCACATTTAACTTCTCGGGAGCCTTTCCGATAGTGGTCCCCATGCGCAGTCCCGGATCCACTTCTGCGCCTTGCAAAAAATTTCTGCTTTCAGCTTTGGTGAGATATTGGTGAACTCACATATCGTCTCCAATACATCGGTGTGGTTTTGTGCGGAAGACCACAACCTTGTACTGGACACGCTTCCTTCGCGTACTTCCTGGTCTACACTGGTGCTACTATGCAGTTCGTTGTCAATCATGCTCCAGCTGACTCAGCCAACGCTCGGAGGAGGAACTGCATACCTGAAGAACATCTTCGTTTAAACATCTGGCGGTTTCGGATGGCGTTGTCGGTTTCGGTTTGGCGGCATTCCCAACTCGGCTGATAGTGCGAGTGGTGTTGTGGTGCTACTAACCGTACCCGTGCAGCTAACTTCTGGGCGTTTATTTTTCGTGTTTGCTGATATCTTCATTAGTCTAGTAGGTCGACTGGTTGTCACTTCCTCCACTATCGGATGCGTAGTTGCCGTGGTGGCACACAACGACACTTTCTTAACAGCTATGGTCATGTCTTAGGTCTCATGACCACTTGTAGTTTTTTATTTACCAGGCTACTGCGATTCGACTGTAGCTCTGTCGAGGTTTTCGGCGAGTGTATTTTCTTCGGTTTTTTTGTAAACGTGTGCCCAGATGGATGCCGCATTTCCTCGGTTACCTTATAGTCTGCTAATAGCTCGGTTGAGGGCATGCTTCTACGTGCGTCTTTCATCGCGGCCATAAACTTAGTTTTAGCGCGAGCCAACTTCTCATAAACGCGTGGGTCCATCGCGACACTTTTGCTATAGTGACCTTTGGTACTAATGATGTGACTGTAAAGATAAGGTAAACGTAACGCCAGGGTTTTTTCGATGTTAAGGTTAATCTTGGTTAGCTTTGTCATCGTCCGGATTGTATAGCTTCAGTTCGTTCAGGTGAGCATTGCGTGCGTACCGCTATGTCCTTGTCCGATTTTATTTAAGCAATCACTGGGGATAAACTCCAGCACCATATCGCTTTAGACTAATGATGCTGTTTCAGCCATACTAGGGCCCTTAACCTTTGGCTTCCAGTTTCGTCTACGCATATTGTAGTAATAGGCACTATTGGATGGTTGACTATCGTCATATTCTGCCGAATTGTGTCATAAGCTTCTAGTAACTGTTGCCTTGGATCCAAACCAGTTCCATATAATAGCACTGCTGGACTATGGCCAATTGACTCAGCGTTGCTGCTATTTACTGCTTGGTGAGTTCTGGCAATAACTCATCCCAGGTTGTATGTGATTCTTCGGTGTATTGAGCGATCATTGGCTTGACCGTGCGATTTACTCATTCTGTGCGATTTTCCGGTGGGGTATAAGGTGCTGTCAGCTGATGTTTGACGCCGAACCCCGAAAGAAAATCTTTAAACTTCCGAATTACACCCCGTTATTAGGGCAGCAATTTTTCGAACGCCGTCCCGAGCTAGCACATGCACCCTGAACGCCTTGAAAACCTTTTCAGTCGTAGCCTTCCGTGGAACAATTAACTTGATCCACTACGATAATTTGTCCACAAACACCAAAAGCATGCTGTTTCCGTGTTTTAATCGTGGAAGTGGACCCACGAGGTCGCAGCAGATAGTTTTCGATGGTGCTTCTGCGCAATTTACGAGCAATTTACCAGCTGCTTGTTGTTGGGACACCTTATATTGTTGACAGCATCGGTATTTTTTGACGTATTTCGCCACAAGGTTTTTTTTTTTAAATTAGATACACGAAAACATAATATTTTGGTTGAAATAAGAGTATTCACTGAAATATGTATTACTTAGATATTTACAACGTCGGTTTTAACGAAGTAAAATGTTTTTTTTTTTTATTAATTCATTTTATTTATTATATTAAGTAAAGCACTAATCCTTAGTACATACAATATTTTTACGGTAACATTAAAGGTATTCAGAAGTTTTTGCAAAAAATTAAAAATTAACTTCGCCCTCTGCGAAAGTAAATTTGTGCAACTTTCTACAATCAGGTGTTCGGGACTTTGCTTTATTTGTTTTAAACAATAATTTAATGTTTACGTGAAAAATGACACGAGAAAACATTAATAATTTATAAAAAAAATAATTCGCGAAATACAACCATTTTTTTTACTTTCAAACGAACTTTACTGAGGCGTTGCCAACGAAGTTACATGAAAATTGCTGAAATTCGGACTGCCACTTGGTGTTCTTTCGTAATTATTTTGCAGCCCTAGCATTACACCGTTGCCCAGTGCTTCCTCCCATAGGCCAAAAATAAAAAGGTCAAAGTTAAAATTTGAACTTTAAATGTGTCAACACTGGTTTATAATTGGTCTAGCTATTAAACTGTATTCTTGTTTTTGTTTTGTTCTAACTGTCCTCTTCAAGAATAGCATCAAAAGAGACAGCATGATATTATTTTGGTATTGCAGCGTGAGCAACTTGCAAGTAGACCTGTTAATTCAAAAATTAAAAAAAGCATTTAAAACAAAGTTAATTTGCGATGGAAGGGATTAATAATATAAATAAAGGTATTTACTATACTTATACTACAAAATGTATATGCACTTTCTGCTACTGATTGGCTGGCTGAAGTCGAATCCATTTCTGCGAAACAATGCGATGTACAACCGACAATCTCCAATTTGGCTCGTGGTCGTCCAAAAAAGATTTTGTGGAGTGTTCAAAAGGACGAAGCGTCGACGAATTGTCGAGGTCGCAAAACATGATGAATCTGTTGCTTCTGATATGCGCTCATTGGGTCTCCAACCAGACTTTGTGAGTTCCCAAGGATTTATTGAAGAAGTGTTATCTCTTTTGATAGAAGCAAATTTAACAAAACATAAATTTTTGTTAATTCGTACGTTTATAAATTCAAAAGCCACATATGATTTACTACCTAGCTACAAAAATCTTCTAAATGCTAAAACTAAAAGCTATCTAGATAATATCATAGTAAACGAATTCCACGCTGAAGTTGAGCTTCAAAATTTACTGGATCATACAGCAACACATATATTGGAGCTTCAGAATGTAGTTGTCCATAATATAAAAGATGATTCGGTAAATAATCTCATTTCAATGGGAAAGTGAGGATTCCATGGTAGCAATGGCCATTCCGAATATAAACAAAAGGTTGCAGATATAGGCCTGGCAGATAACAGCTTGTTTGTAACATCTTACGTACCCCTTAGACGAAGTCAAAAAATCCTCGACCATCGTCGGTCTGCTACTGCAGACCTATTAGATTTCAATTTAAGAAAGAAACTACTGAGCTGTCCATTGCCGAAGAGGAATACTTTGAAAATAAAATTGACCAGCTTAGACCCACAACATTTCTCATAGGAAATCAAAAAATTGAAATTGAACATTCTTTGCAACTCACCAGGTTGATGGCCAAATATGTAATGCTTTAAGTGGAACGTCATCAGCGAAATGCTACATATGCGAAGCTACTTCAACTCAAATGAATAGCTTAGATGTATGCTTACAAAGAGAGGTTCATGAAGAACGTTATGAGTTTGGACTGTCACCATTGCATTCTTATTTCGTATTTCCTCCATATACCGTATAGACTGGATCAGAAAGTTTGGCAAATACGATGTGAAAAAGCGAAAGAATCATTTGTAATACGAAAAAAAAAATTCAGTCTGAGATTCGAACAAAAATGCGTTTAATAGTCGACAAACCTAAGACAGGCGAAAGTGGAACGTCAAACGATGGAAATGCTGCGAGAAAATTTTTTAAACAATTTTGCAAGCAATGTCATCAGGCTACAATATCAATCCATCAAAATTCGAAAACTATGCTTTAGAAACTGCAAAACTACTGATCAGTAAATATCCTTGGTACTACCTTTCTTCATCGACTCAAAAGGTATTACTACATGGTCCTGATATCATACAAAATTGCTTAGTGTCGATTGGAGAGCTTTCTGAAGAAGCTGCAGAAGCAAAAACAAAGATATAAAAGTGTTTAGGCTGAAGCATACGCGCAAAATTTATAGAGTCCTGACGAATACAGATTTATTTAATAGATTGCTTTTAAGCTCTGATCCTTTTATTACGGGTCAAAGAATACTTCCATGTAAACCAAAGACGAAGCTATTAAAATCAGCTATTGATTTACCAGAACAATCCATATAACTAACTTATTATTTCCTATCTTACATATGTATATTTGATTAATTTTTACTTTATAATTTAAGAGTGTACATAATATGGTTGTTGTTGTTAATTTGATGTTACATTATTGCAGTTTGTCTTTAAAAAAAAATGATTTTTTACAACCAAAATCCATTTTAGACTGATTGTTCCTATGGCAGCTATGTGATATAGTATACCGATTTTCACTAAGCTCGCCCCGATTATATAAAGTTTTTTTTTAATGAAGAATTCTAAGGTTGCGTGGCAGTATAATGGAAAACAAAAAGTTTTTTATACAAACACTTGATTTCAGACCGATCGAATGATATGACAGCTATATGATATAGTGGTCCGATCCGGCTGATTTTTATACATCATCTTACTATAAATTTATAAAAATTTTGTGTTAAGTTTCAAGCATCTACCTCAACTAGGAGTATTTATGGCCGCCCTCCCCATACAACAGGAACCAGTGTGCAATGCAATGAAATTTTGTAGTCAGGGGAATGGGAAGTGCATTTTTACATTTTTTATTGAAATTGTCGTTAGTTGCGCAACATTTGTTTTGAATTTTACTCCGTTTCTAGAGTTGCAAGGCAAATCGGAATGTCTTAAATGTATTTTAAAACTTTACACAGATAAATCTACTAAAAAGTATTAAAGCTTTGGAACAACTAAAGAGTTTGCTTTTTCTGTCTCTAGTGTTGCTTCTGCTCAGTAGAGAAATAATGAATCACAAACTTTATAGTAAATATACAGCAGCGGCATTTTAAAGCTTTGGCTTTCTTATCATTTTATATTTTCAGAGACGCTTAATACAATAAATATTTCAACCAGATTTAAAAACTTGTTTTCAACTTTGTGCTTAATCAAGTTGATGCTCTCAGCGAACGCTCAGTCGTTTCTAAGCTGTCATCTCGAAAGCAGCATTTTAGTTGGCGTCTTTATCGAAGGGAATTGTAGGGCTGAGAGAGCATCTGGTGACAATCTAAGCAAAAGCGATTTATTTTAAAAAGTACAGATTTATAATATTTTAAATCATATTCAAAAATCTTAACAATTGGCTTTGCTACTAAAAGTCAAGGTTATCACAAAAAAAAGTACGTAAGCTATTTAAAAATATTTATAAATGTATCACATTCAATTAGGTAATTCACATTTTATTTTGGAAAACAAATTTGTTTTAGTTAAAAGAGTTTATGTGCTGACAAAGACAAAAAATATACTTTTTTTATAATGTAATTCGAAGTAACAATGTTAATTTATGTGTATTCAGTTAAACTGTTACTCTTTCAGTGCTTTGTTTGTTTATTGCAGTCCGTGAGTTGTGCGGAAATCCCGCCTAAATGACGTCAAAATATCTGTCAATAAGCATTTTGCATATGCACATATATCGGGTTTTTACAGACCAGTTTGAGCTTTCTTATTTTATTCTCGCAGCGATTGCTTATTCACGCATTTAATTTGTGTTTGTTTTTATTAATTCAATTTAGCTTCACACGTTACTAAAATGCTTGGATACTTTTGTTGCCGTTTGATCTTGGTCGCCACGGTCGTTCACTACGTTTGTGCAGTGCCGCAGCAGCCAAATATAAATGTCGAGAATAATATTCGCGACATTTTTAACACAAACCCCAGTGCGCCACCACCAATTGCAACTCGTGCTCCGATTCGGGGAGGAATAGGTGAAATCGTAGCGCCAGTTCCTACAACCAGCGGAAATCCTGCAGTTGACTTCACCTCTATCAGTGGAAAGACATCAAACTGCAACTGCGTTCCGTACTATCAATGCGATCCATCGACTAACACTATCACGGAGGACGGTACATTTGACGGCTTTGGCGAAATCGATATTCGATTTGGTGAAGATGATCCTGTTTGTCCCTCGTCGGTTGATGTTTGCTGCGCTGGCAATCGAACGCGGTCTGAAGGGCTCACTCCAAAGCCACTGGAAGAGCGCCCAAACCGACCACGAGGATGTGGAGTGCGAAATGTAGGCGGAATTGACTTCACGCTTACTGGTGCGACACAGAACGAAGCCGGTTTTGGAGAGTTTCCCTGGACAGTCGCTCTGTTGCACACCTCCAATTTCAGCTATTTCTGCGCTGGATCCTTAATACATCCGCAAGTGGTGCTTACAGCCGTGCACTGTGTGGTGCCACATCAGCCGGGCAGCTTCTTTGTTCGTGCTGGTGAGTGGGATTCACAGACAACAAAGGAGCGCTTACCATACCAGGAGCGCACTGCACAGCGCATTATTACACATCCGCAATTTAATCCCCGAAATGTTGCCTACGATTTTGCACTGGTCGTGCTTAGTCAACCAATAACATTGGCCGATCACATCAATGTGGTTTGTTTGCCGCCACAGAGCGCAACTCCTGCAGCGCGCACTACATGCTTCTCCACGGGTTGGGGCAAAGATGTATTCGGCTCGGCTGGCAAATACAGCGTCATCATGAAACGCGTCCCACTGCCGATTGTCGAGTTTAACGATTGCCAAACTCAATTTCGTAGTACCCGCCTGGGTCCACGGTTCGGTCTGGATCGTTCCTTTATTTGTGCTGGTGGCGAACGAGGTGTAGACACTTGTCAAGGAGATGGTGGCGCTCCATTAGTTTGCCCGATCGGTATTGCATCAGAAAACCGATATCAACAAAGCGGCATCGTTGCCTGGGGCATCGGTTGTAATGACAATATTCCGGCAGCTTATGCAAATGTAGCACTCGCTCGCAACTGGATCGACGAACAGATGCTGGCCAGTGGCTTTGGCACGGATGTCTACAGCGCATAAACGCATAATTATCACAAAATTTAAGAGTAAAATAAATAACAAACTACTGTAAAATGTTACTGTAAGTATTTTTGACAAATGTATACGGACAAAGGCTTGAGTGAGGGATATGCTTTGTCTATTCTAATTGTACACATTTTAAACAAACACTCGGCATGCTTCACTTCGAAAGTCACTTGATGTTCTGTGTTCTTTGCTCTCGGCTGTCGAGGCTAACTTAATGGCAATTGCTGTCGAACTCTTGCAACAACGGCCTCTCCACAGGACAATGTCAAGTCATTTTGTTGCTCTAGCACAATTAAGAGTCACAGCAAGGACCTGTTTTCATTGAGACCATGCCGTAACTCACACTAGAGATGCCAATACCGTAATAGTCAATGGGGTGCCTGAACTATAGATATGGATTGTGGCAATAATACAATACTAAATGTTGTCTTTTGTTTAATGTTTTTCCTTATTTTAAGCACCTGGAGCACAACGCTTCTCAATTGTTTTTATTGTTATTCGGTTTTACAATTTCTAGCATTGCTTTCCAAACCAAAGGTGGGGGATGAGCATGAGCATTTCTTTACAGTGCGAGTTGGCCGGGGCAGAAAGTTCGCCGGCAAAGTTCGAGGGCTACTGTGAAGCGCTCTTGAGCAAAATTAAAATAAAGGACGAGCACCTGACTGAAGCAAACTAAGAGAGCTGCTAAGTGGCAGAGGACGAACGTAAATGAATGCGTCGCTTAAGTACCGAGACATTACTTTGTTTAAGGCCACTTCACAAAATCTCTTTAAAGTTTTTTTTTTAGCATTTCAATTAAACACGATTTCTAACTTGAGCAACTGCAGAAATAATAAACAATTTTACAGGTTGTATACACAATTGAGTTAAGGCAAAATTGGTTCTGAAATTTTTTTTTTTTTTGCATATTGACTTAATTAATGTTCTGAATTGGAAAAAAAAAAGTTATATTTAAAAACATTGTTTGCTACTGAATGCGAATTACTATCATTCTGTGTGCACTTAGAAGTACCTAAGTCTTCCATTATAGCTGCTAACAATATATAAAAGCCTACTCAAGTGGCTTTAGCATTAAATTGCCATAAATTATTAAATTCGAATAAAAAACATTTTGCATATCAACTATCAAAATGATTGCAAAACTTAAGTAAACATTAACTGTTTGGGACAGCTGATAAACAAACATGCAGACAGACATACAGAATGATTGACAGACAGTAATATCAATTTATATAATTGAATTAATGAAATTTACAAGTGTGTTGCTCTTTAATGACAGAAAATGTAATGAAAATAAAAAAAAAAAAAAAAAACAAGGAATAACGTTAGCTTCGGTGGAACCGAAGCTTAAATACCCGTCACACGTATCATCAGTGGCTTAAATAGAACTACAACTCACGTTAAGACTCAATATTGGCATTAATTTTTAAGCTAAAAATACAGATATTCAAATAAAAATTCGAAAGTAAACGGTAGGTTTGTGTGGGGCCTATGCCAAAAAAATGGGCGTGGCACCTTTGATTTGATATAGGATGATATTAAAAGTGTTTTTACCCTATTTGGAGTCAATACATTACCAAAAAATAACCACTTTCATACAAAAAATTCAAAAAAGGGCGGTAAGTTTGTATGGGGACTTTAGTTAAAAATAGGCCCTTTTTTTTTTTTTTTTTTTTATTTTATTTGTTTTTTTTTTTATTTTAAAAAAATTACTCCAAAATAATTTTCATATTCATACAAAAATTCGAAAATGGGCTTTAAGTTTGTGTGGAGGATATACCTACAAATGGACGTGGCACATTTGATTTGATATTGGATGACATAAGACGTGTTTTTACCCAATTTGGAGTGAATATGTGCATAAATAACAACTATTTTCATACAAAAAATCGAAAAAAAAATGGTAAGTTTGTATGGGGGCTATACCTAAAAATAGGCGTGGCACTTTCATATTCAAATTTGACCTGGACGTTGCCGAAAAAAGTTTAAGTTTCAAATTTCAGCTAAGTATATCCAGTAGTCTCCGAGTAAATCGCGTTGAAATATACAGACGGACAGACAGACGGACATGGCTAGATCGACTCACCTCATCGAGCTAATCAAGAATACATTATACACTTTATGGGGTCTCCGATACATCCTTTAATGCGTTACAAACTGTGTGAGTCGGGTATAAAAACTGTACCTTCGGTAGAATCAAAACTAAAATACCTGTCACACGAAACTATATAAAAAAAACTATAAAAAAAAAACAAATTCCTTTTACGAAAATTTGCACAAAACTTTAAAGGTAAAAGCGTCAAAAAATGGACTATGGCAGGCATTTTTGGGCTATTTAATTAACTCTTAATTTAGTATGGATTATACCTTGAATAGTCTAAATGAAATATCGCATCATGGGAGTAGCCGCTATACAAATTAACCCAATTTTTTTGTAAGGTATATACAACAGGTATATTCAGTTTGGCGGAAAGTTTGTAACACATTGAAGGAGACATTGAAGAGCCCATAATGTATATATATTCTTTATCAGCTCGATGAGACGAGTCGATCTAGCCATGTCCGTCTGCCTGTTGCGCGGTGATTCATTCGCTCAGTTTTAAAAATACAGGGTCCGCCATCTAACATTTTTTTGAACTAGTGGTTATTTCGGGGTGGCAACACTGATGTCACATCTGATTGTACAGAAAGTTAGTTTTATCCTTCCGCTGAACGAAAATGGTTGTGTATACGATTGAGGAACGCGCTTGGCCGAAGACCCGGAATTTTACCAAAAATCATCTTTTCCGACGAAGCTCATTTCCATCTTGGCGGCTACGTCAATAAGCAAAATTGTCGTATTTGGGGACGGAAAACCCGCACGTGATCGAAGAGAAGCCAATGCATCCTCAGAGAGTTACTGTTTGGTGCGGATTTTGGGCCTGCGGCATCATTGGCCCATTTTTCTTCGAAAATGCGGCAGGAGCCGCCATTACGGTCAATGGCGAACGCTACCGCGCCATGTTAACGGATTGGTTCTTCCCGGAAATCGAAGACGAGGACTTGGACAACATTTGGTTCCAGCAAGACGGCGCACCGTGCCATACAGCCAACGTTACGATCGATCTTGTGTTTTGTTTTTATTGCATTTAAAAAAAAAAAAAGTTACGTGGCGGACCCTGTATTGAGCAGAAACTCGAAATTAAAACTTTTCTCAGTCCTAGGTAGTTTGTATGTTAAATTCAGAATGCCAGCTCCCATACAAACTTACCGCCCATTTTCAGCTTTTTGTATGAAAATAGGCATTATTTATGAAAGTATTCACTCCAAATTAGGTTAAAACACTTCCAATAGTATCCAATGCCAAAACAAGGTCCCACGCCCATTTTAAGGTGTAACCCGTATAAAACCTTTCACTTCAAATTGGGTAAAACACATCTAATAAAATCCTATGTGCAAAATTTCAATATGATACGGATCAGGCTACTATGGCAAATAGCCCCATACAAGCTTACCTCTCATTTTCTGATATTTTCAAGGAAATTATTGTTATATCAGTATTTTTAGCTTAATATTTGATAGCAACATTGTGTATAAACCTAAGTAGTGTCTTAGCACAACCTATCTCATATCGAAGTTCTATCCAAGAAACTAATGATCACACACAAACTGTTTAAAGACTGTTTCGGTTCGGGCTAGGTGGGCCCAATATAAATTTCCTCTAAGTTTGGGCATAAAAATATAAAATACATGGCTTGGAGCAGTCGGCTAAAATGTTGATCAATTTCGCTTTGAAGAACCATTATCACCAAGTACCTAAGTCTCGTTGAAACGTAATGTACTTACATATATGTATAATTTTACACTTGTTTTCAAATTTTGGCTTTGTCGAGGGTTTATAGTTTCCATGCATTTCGGGCCGAAAATTCCAAAAATATATCATTCCTTAAAAAACTGTTTTTTGGAACTTTTTAACGTTATTACTGTATATTCACAGAATGGATAGTTCCAAAGAGCTGATCTGTACATCATATTTACACGACGATATCCTACTTGTGAATATCAATGGAATACTTTTAAAGAAATCAACTAACTAACTCTTTGAGCTTTTAAGCAATATTAACTTTAGAAAACAAGTTTTGCCATTTTCCATGCGAAATATATGTACGATTTTTGGTATCAATATTTATGATTGTTTAGGTGGTCCACCCCGTTTCAAAGATTTATAATATAATGTTTCAGATTAAGGGCAGTTGTAATAAAATTTTGAGATGGTAAATTGATGTAGCAGTAAATTTGTATGTTTTTTCTTCATCTCGGAGCATAAATATAAATATATTTTTTTTTTTAAAATTATATCTTTTTCACTTTTTTCTAATTTAACGAAGCTCTTTCTACTGCAAATAATGTGTGGTAGGTATATTAGGTTCAGTCTTACCGGAGATTTTTGTTTTTTTTTTTCACTTTTTTTTTAAGACATCCGTATTTTGACATCCGTGCCACACCCATTTTTAGGTATAGTCCCCATATAAACTTTCCGCCCATTTTCAAATTTTTGTATGGAAATGGTTGTCATTTAGGAATGTATTGACTCCAAATTGGGTAAAATGCTTCTAATCAATTCTTAACCAAGGTGTCACGCCCATTTATAGGCATAAGGCTTACACATACTTATCGATAATTTTTACATTTTTTCTAAATATCTGTATTTTTAGCTTAAAATTTGGTACAAATATTGTGTCTAAACTTGAGTGGGCTCATTGACCCCCTCCCTTCCCATCTCGAAGGTTTATGTATGCCACTGATGATAACACATTAACGAGTTAAAAATAAGTGTGAAGGGTATTTAAGCTTCGGTTCCACCGAAGTTAACGTTTTTCCTGGTTTTAATATAAAAATGACAATTTGAGATATTTGAATATTAAGAACAAAATAAAAATGTTTCAAAGTAAAGAAATTACATATACGCAAAGCTTGCAAATAACAGTTGTTGTCTGAAAATAAGTGTTTTTACTAACTTGTGCTCACCAAGCAACCTTTCCTTTTTGTTCTCATTTGTTCTGGTTATTCCCGGACCGTTTCGTTGAGTAAAATGAAGCATAAAGTCTTTTGCTACATGCGAGTGTGGCGTCGGTTTGACATGTAACTTAACTTTCTGAATTAATCTGAATTATATAAAACAAAAACGAAAGGAAACGAAGTTTGCTGCTCAGAGAGAGAGAGAGAGAGAGGGAATGTGTATGTTTTTTAAGCTTATGCTCGTGAAGAGAACGTAACGAAAAAAATGGTACGATTTTTATATAGACGATTCAGGTAGGCTTGTCCAAAATCATCTAATGTCTTATGCAAATAGTAAGCAGTCTTTAATTACGATCTATATCTTATTTTAGCTCTGTATATTTGACTATTTTGTCTAGTGTGCAATGTAAGGAACAGGAGAAAGAACTTGAGGTAAAGCCAATGACGGCTGAACTGACCATTTTAAGAGGACGCATCTCTTCTTACTGCATATTTTATTGGGTTAGCGACGTCTGCTTTAAGAAGGAAACACTGGTTGTAAGACCAAAAAAGAATGTTTTTTTTTATAATATTTACACAAATTAAGCTTTAATTAAATAAAAGAAATGTAAAATAAGTTACAAAGATCTCGAGTTATGCCTGGTCAAAGTGACGTCCTCCCAAAAATGTTTTTAAGCGGTGACCAAGATTGTGTCCACTTTAAATATAAATAAATAAATAATATATTCAAATTTGACAAAATGGGGCTTTGTCAAAGTAAGCAAAGTTAGCAAAAAAAAAAAAAAAAAAAAAAAAAAACGGTAATTTTTCAGCTGTAAAAAAAGTTTTACCATAAATGAATACCAAATTAAAAGAAAATCGGTTCATTGGTTTTTGAGTAATCGTGGTCACCGACTTTCAAAATGTAATTCTGAGACAATCGTGTTTAAGGCCTTTAGTCCGTTCTAGACCTACCTTTCAGCACATATATTACATTCCATTTTCACCAAACAAATTTTCAGAAAATACAACAACAACAAAATCGGTTTTTTAAAATCTACAACCAGTGTTGTCCCCTTTAAAGCATTAAACTTTATGTACCCATTTCACACTACTGGTTGCAAGTAAAAATTAAAAACTGGAGGCAAAACTTTTAGCATTAATTAAGCTTTACCTGTCCATTTACTTTTACCATCGTGTTTCGCCTAGCGCTGAGAACGAGCAAGTTAAATTCCGGAAAATGAGGCTTTCGTTGAATTGCTGCACATTAAATGTGAAATTCGATTTGTTAAGTAGCAACATTTCATATATGAAACGTGCTCGATTCGACACATATCCTATCGCATCTGCTCAGAATGAGGAAAATGAGGGCGAAAGTTCAAATTTTCAATTCAATACATCAGCACCACCTAATAACCAAACGTTATCGTAGACGAGACGAACACAGCACGGAATCTAGGCATAGATATAAATTTAGTCCGGCGTTTTGGTTTTGGTTAAAAAGTTTTGCAATATTCACTTCAGAATTAGGCACTTGCACATTTTCGCTAAACCGATTCGACATCTAAAAGCAACAAAAACTAAAATAAAATAACGACACCATCAAAACCATCGATAACTTGCCTAAACATTCAGACGAAGGTTTGTACACATATTTGTATTGTCATAGGTTACATATTTGGGCCGTTAGTCGGTTGCAGTTTTGCCTTTTCTGCATTCGCACGGTCAACCGCATTCGCCATATTTGCGATTCGTCTAACGGAAATCACCCACATACCAAAAATTAAATCATATACTACCATTTTATGCCTAGCCATACTCGTAAAACAAATGTTTATAATGCAAGCATTTTTCAATTTGGGTCAAATGGGCGTTGATCACTTCTTCATTGTTATTTTTTAAACGGCTCAATTTAGAAAAAGTTTGATAAAAAACACAAATTGTATGCTCCCAAAACCAAAAATATAGTTTTTTAGATGTCAAAAAAAAAAAAAAAAAAAAAACAAGGAAAAACAATAACTTCGGTAGAACCGAAGCTTAAATACCCGCCACACGATGATTAGACTTTCTTGTCTTGAATGAATATCTGCGTTTGGTTTTGAAAAGAGGTTATGTATTATATGTATATATGCTAAATATGATGATCCTACTTTAATCATGTGTTCTATTGGCTGCTAGAATAATTAATTTGAGTATATTTGCAAGAAATCGTTTAATAAATAACCCATTTTTTCATAGAAATACTCGAAAATGAGAGGTAAATTTGTGATCCTCCTCATACATGGGTTATTTTTTAAGCATGGGTTGATATAAGAAGTGTTCTAACCATACTTGGTACAAAACATTTCATATATAACGCATATTTTATGTAAAAACTCAAAATTTTGTGGTAGATTTGTATGGGGGCTATATGCTATAGTGGACCAACCTCAACCATAAATCCTTCTATAAACATGAGCTGCTGTAAGAAGTATTTTTTTCTGTTTTGACACAAATCTATTTATAAAGCGATTTGTGTCAAATACAGTAAAAACACCATTTTTAATAAAAAAAAAAATAAATAAAATGAGAAATATGTTTGCGTAGGACTGAGAAAAGCTTAAGTTTTGAATGTAATCTTAATATCTTAAAACTGAGCAAATGAAACGTGTAATTACAGACACAAGGTCAAGGCTAGGTCGACTCGCCTAGTCGTCAAGAATATATATACTTTATGGGGTCTACGGTGTTTCCTTTCATGCGTTACAAACTTTTTGGCAAACTTAAAATACCGTTTCACACTATGTGTGACGGGTATAAAAAATAATAATAATAAAAAATAAAAAAAATAACACTAGTTTATTTATTTAATTTTTTTCCTATTTTTTTATCGATAATAAAGACCCTGATGGACTTATAGCACTGTCTGCATCTATATCTAAATCCGGTAACCATGGCGGCACCAACAGGCAATATGGAACCAGTCAACACAAGCCAAACTATAGTGGCATTTGTCGCCAGGAAGAGCTACACGGCAAAGAAGCTCAAAAATTAAACGAGAAGCTGGTTGACAGTTCTCAGTAACAAGGTCGTCTCAAGGTGTACTTTTGACTAAAAATACCTAAAAATTTATTTATACATATAAAAAACCAAGCAAAAATAAAAACAAAATATATTTTAGTTCAGTGTATAACTTTCCACCAGATTATAATAACGATAATTACAATGTTTAGCGCTGTGGCGGCACCAACAGGCAATGTATCCGGACGTTCTAACAACTCAGAGCTCAAACTAAAGTTTGGCAATTGTCGCCAGGAAGAGTCTAGCCAGAGGCTAAAGAAGGCTCAATAAGGACAGTTTTTCTAAGCTTAAACACTTACTTGATACAAACGGAATGCTTTACCAGACCTTCAAGCCAAGGATGAGCGTGCTTACAGGATTGTGTTAAAAGGACTACATCGCTCCACCGATTTGAATGACATCAAGGAGGCTTTGGCTGAGCACGGACATGCTGTACGAGGCAGATTAAAAACATAATCTCAACAAACAGCCGATGTCCATATTTTTCGTCAACACAAATAAGTCGCCGCTGTCAGTTTTGGGCATTCACAGAAGTACTGCCGTTTACCACCAAAATGTGCCAAATGTGGCGCAGACCACAGCTCTGCTGAGTGCACAAAACGAAAGGATGAACTTGCCTGTTGCGCCCATTGTCAAAGAGACCATGCTGCTTCATACAAGGGCTGTATAATTTATAAGAAAGCGAAAGAGCTGCATTCACCCAAGCCAAGAACCACTCCGGTGTCTAAGGAAAAGAACCTCCGGCCTCTTAGCGCCCTCAGTAAATCATGGCATCAGCTTTTGCAGCGTAGTGAGAGGAGGTGACTCTGATTGTCCAGGGCATCAATCCACGCAGCAACCAACACCATATCCCCCCAGTTATAAATCAACTAAATCTCAGACTGGATCGTCTGGAAACCATGATTGAAAAAATGCTAGATCAATTTGCAGTCATGATGCAATTGTTCACGTCATTAATGACTAAACTATGCAAATAAGTCTCCATATCGTACTATGGAACGCGAATGGCCTGTGTAAGAGTAGGCCTGAGGTCGAGCATTTTCTCAAAACCAACTTTGTTGACATACTTTTGGTATAGAAGCACATTTTACGAGCAAATCCTTCTTCTTCATTAGTGGATATGTTGTTATAGCTGTAAATCATTCCAACGGTACCGCCCGGGGTGGTGCGGCAGTCATTATCGGGAGTGGAATCAAATACGTGGAGCTTCAGGCCTATCAGGAACCCTGGGTTCAGTGTGCCAAGGTTAGAGTTGTCTGTCCGACGGGAGATATCACAGTTGCGGCTGTATACTGTCCACCTTGCCACACGTTTAGTCATTTTCAACAACTATTGGATAACCTTGGCCCCATGTTCATTGTTAGAGGCGACTTCAACGCCAAGCATTCATGGTGGGGTTCCCGTGTTAACAACCCTAAAGGCCGCGCGCTATTTAAATGTATAAATAACAGCAGACTCAACTGCCATTCGTCTGGAGAGCCCACTTATTGGCCCACAGATACCAATAAGATCCCAGACGTGCTAGATATTGCCATCTCTAAGGGAATACAAGAATAAAATCGTCACCAATAACAATCTTGATCTGTGCTCTGATCATTGTGCTGTTCAACTTTTTGGTTAACGTGTCAGCAAGCACTAACTCGGCGAGAAAAAGATTATTCAAGCGTTACACTAAAATTGACCATTATCAGTCCTGACTTGAGAGGAATCTGGATCCAGCTGAGCTTATCATTGGAGATGATATATGAACGATATGGTTGAGCATCTAAACATCCAAATTCACAACGCTGTTTCGTTTGCCACTCCTCTCCGCAGTTCCTGAAACCGCACCCCTCGCAGGGATATTCACCTTTGGTCTCCTGAAGTAGCAGCTCTGGTTGCTGAGAAAAGGCGTCTTCGCCGTGTCTGGCACAATTCTCGCAACCCGAGGGACAAAACTGCCTATAATAGAGCCGCTAAGAATGTCAAGGAAATACTATTTAGTCTCCGCAAGCAGTCCATGGAGCAGTTCCTCGCAGAAGTTGAGCCCGGCAACCTCTAGCACAACCTGTGGCAACTAACCAAGGGCATCAAAAGACCTATTATGAGGAAGGAGCCTGTTAAGAATGCTGCCGGTTTCTGGTGTCGCTCGGATGCAGAAAGAGCTACAGCCTTCGCCGATCACCTGTACGAAACATTCTCTCCATTTGACAGATGCTCCCAACTTGAGGTAGAGGAAACTCTCAACTTCCTTGACGTGTTCTGTCAAATGTCGCCCCCTATCCCTATAGTTGAGATAGATGAAGTGATCAGCGAAATTAACAATCTCAAATCGTCTAAATCGCCTGGATACGACAATATTGATGTTTCTGCCATCAAAGCGTTGCCACAGCTCAATGAAAGTTGTCAACATCATTAACAAATGCTTCCATCTTGGTCACTTTCCACCCGTGGAAAGGCGCCGAAATAATACTCAAACGCAAACCTGGGAAGCAAACTTTAGTCAATAACGCCTCATGTCTCCAAAGCTGGTATGGACCTTTCCTGCGTAGAATGCGGCCAATTCTGGAAGAGCCGGTTCGATCCCCGATCACCAGTTCGGTTTCAGAAAGGCCATGGTACTCCAGTACAGTGCCACATTTGTCAAACGCTCACAAGTTTGTTCGGCAGTCTATCAAAGATGTAAAGGAAGCCTTCGACAGGGTGTGGCATGCTGGTCTACTTCACAAACTTAAGACGATCTACCAGCTCCATACTATACCTTTATTAGGTCCTACCTTGAGCGCAGGAGTTTCTTCGTTAGATTGGGACGAAAATTCACTAAAAGATATCATCAACCTACTCGATAAGTCGCTACAGTATGCAGACGACACGGTTTTCTTGGCATCCGACGTTCCACAGGTTGCTTCGGAGTCCTTCGCACTTGACATCTTCTCTTCTTGGCTCAAGAGGTGGACATTGTAGTATCCCCAAGTTCATCTTGTCCTTTTGGAGCCACAATCCCATGCAGCGCCAAGCCAAGTATCTGGGCTTGGGTCTTGACAGAAGGTTAAGCTCAATGAAAGGTCAAAAAAACATTTATGGCTTATCGGACGAAGGTCACCCATCCAAACTTTTAGTCTATAAAGCAATTATAAAGCCGATAGACCTAAGGTATCCCAATTGGGTCATGCCAACAGCAGTAACTGTTCTATTGTTCAAATATTTCAAAACAAAAGATACAAGAGGAACTTGCTGACTTGTCTTTACCAAGGAAACAAGATAAAGCAAATAAATTTATTCGACATGCATAAAAAAAAACCAAAAAATCGTTATTCCTGTAATTAAGTAAGGCTTTTAATTCAACATCCCCATCTTTGAAAAAAACTGATGATAATTTAGTGTCATTTCAAATCCCCACAGTTTGCAAATAAATTTATTCGCAAAAAAAAAACTGAAATGAGTTAAAGACGGAAAATAGAACGGACGACCGTCAACAACTTCTAATGAAAGGCACGCCAAGAGAATCAAGTTTGGTGGTCACAAACTTCTTTTTGGAAATTAAAAACATATGTAATGTTGCGGTAATTTCATTTCGATTTCATAACGATTAATGAATTATTATTATTATATAGCAATCAGAAAGTTTGTAACGAATGAAATGAGACTTCTTAGACATCTTACAAATATTATATATATATTCTTTATCAACACCACGAGACGAATCGACGTAGTCATGTCCGTCGGTCTATCTGTAGCGAAATGATTTTTTCGCTCAGTTTTAAAGATATAAGGTTGTCAAATAAATCCCTTCCGCTTTTTTGCTCTTTATTCAATGCTTTATAAGAAGTGTTTCAGTGATCGGATTTAGTTCAAATATGCCGTTTTGTTCGATAATCTGTTTCCATCTAGACGGCAACTTCATAGTACCCCCCTTGTAGAACCCTTACTCCTTATTTGCGAAGAACTCGGACAGCCACTTTTCACAAGCGACTTTTTAGTCCAACTTTACACCACCAAGGACGTTCGCCATGGACAGGAATAGGTGGTAATCACTTGGCGCTATGTCCGGGCTTTATGGTGGATGCGATAATACCTCCCATCCGAGCTCCCATAGCTTCTGACGAGTCACTAAAGATGTGTGAGGCCTGGCGTTGTCCTGGTGGAACACTACACCATTCCTGTAGGCCAACTCTGGACGCTTCTGGTCGATCGCCTGCTTCAAGCGGTCCAGTTGTTCGCAGTAGATGGTAGAACTAAGAGTCCGGCCATATGGAAGCAGCTCATAGTGGATGATTCCCTTCCATTCCCACAAAACACAAAGCAAAACCTTCCTGGCCGTCAATCCCGGCTTGGCTACTGTTTGGGACGATTCACCGGCCTTCGACCACGACCGTTTTCGCTTGATATTGTCGTATGTGATCCATTTTTCGTCGCCAGTCACCATCCGCTTCATCTGCTTTGATTCGGTCCAGAAGGTTTTTTTGTGTCAAATCGTGCGGCACCCAAACATCAATTTTTTTTTTTTTTTGTATCCAGTCCTCTGCAGATGGTTTAGAATGGTTTGGTGACTAACTCCCATCTCCTGGGCGATGTCACGAGATGTCAGATGAGGGTCTAACTCGATGCTTTCCATGATTTGATCGGTATTCGTCGTCACAGGTCTTCAGCCGGCTGGCTTATCCATGGTGTCGTTTTCACTGGCTCTGAATCTCGAAACCATTCCTCTGCGGTTCGAAGTGATAGAGTACCATTCCCCAAAACACCATTAATCTCACGGAACGTTTCACTAGCGGATTTGCCTTTAACGAAGGTAATCTTCAAAACAGCACGAATTTCGGCCTTCTTTTTTTTCCTGTTTTAAATTTTTAATTTTGTTTCCAAAACAAAAACCCCTAGGGTCGTTTTGGTGGTTTTGTTAAGACCTTTCAAATGATGTGTAGCCGCGAAATTCAAAAGACATAAAGGCGGAAGGAATAAATATAAAATAAAAAAAAATAAAAAAATAAATTAATTATATTTTTAAGTAATTATTAATTCAATAAAAGCATTAATTTTAAAAATTTTTTTTTTTTGATTTTATTTAGTTATTATTTATTTAAAAAAATAAAAAAATAAAAAAAAATAATTATAAAATAAATTTAAAAATTTTAAAAAAAAAATTAAATAATAAAGAAAAAAAAAAAGGGGAATTAGGGTTAAAAAATGTTTTTTTTAAGTTTTTATTAAAAATATTTTATATCAACTTTGGCCACGGTTGATCTGAGGGCCAGCCGGAAAGCCCTCAGTCAAACCCTAACCCAACCTCCTACGGGGTTTAAAGGGGGTTCCGAAAGGGGGGGTTTGGGGGCTCGAGGTGGGTGGTCCCGTTGGGTTTTATTTTTAATACCTCTTCCGTCCGTTTCTTGTGTTTTTTGGTTTGTGTCGTTTGTCGGTCGTTTCGTTGGTGTTTTGGTTGTTTGTCAGGGGGGTTTTTTGTTTTTTTTTCGTGGTGGGTTTTGTGTGTGTTTTTTGGGTTGGTTTTTTTTCTTTTTTTTGTATTTTTTTTATTTTGGTAGTTATTTTGTTTTTTTGTTTTTCGTCTTCCTTTCTTCTTTTCCCCCCCCCTCCTTTAAAACAAAACCCCCCGGAAAACAGGCGTTTTTTTTCAGGGGCAATGTTTGGTGGAACAGGGGGGAGGAAAATTTAAAAAAAGTAAAGGTAAAAAAAAAAAAAACCACAAAAACAAAAAAAAAAATAAATTATATTTAAAAATTTTTTGGATTTTTTTTTTTTAATTTTTTTTAATAAAAAAAAAATTAAATAAAAATAAAAAAATAATAATATTATTAATAATTTTTTTTTTTTATTTTTTTAAATTTTTAAAAATTTTTAAAAAGGAACGGGAGAAAAGGGGGGGGGGGGGGGGGGAGTTGGGGGGTTTTTTTTTTTTGAAAAAAAATTAATTTTTAAGGTTCAAATAAAAATAAATTTAATTTTTTTAAAAAAAAAAATATAAAATTTAAAAAACAGTGGTTATAAAAAAATTATATTTTATTATAAAAATAATTAAAAATAAAAAAGATTAGCACCGTTAAAGGAAATTTTTTTTTTTTTTTTGAATAAAAAGAAATTTTTTCAGAAGCCATTTCTTTTAATTCCATATTTTAATTAAATTTGTTTTTTTTAACCCTGTTTTTTTTTTCTTTTTTCCCCAAAAATTTATTTATGTGTTAGTTAAAAAAACCTATGGTGGGTTTTCTCAAAACAATCTTCTGGGCGGGGCCCCACGAAAGGAAGCCGACTGGATAGTTCCCCCTCCACTCAAAATTTTAAAAAAATAAAAATAAATTTTTTGTTTGGGTGGGGGGACAAAAAAAAAAATAATTTTTAAATCTTTTTAAATTTTTTTAAAATTATTTAAATTAAAAAAAAAAAAATTTTTATAATATTAAAATAAAGGGTTTGGGAAGTTTAGTTATTTATTTAAAAAATTTTTTTTATTTTTGTAAGGGTTATGAAGTATTTTTTATAAAAAATAAAAAAGAAGAACCTTTATTTAAAATACTAATTAATAAACAAAAATTTTTTGACAAAAATGTTTAAAAAAGTTTTTTAATAAAAAAAAAAAAAAAAAAACCAGGGGTTTCAGGAAATTGGGAAAAAAATTGGGGGGGTAAATTAAGAAAGAAAAAAACCCTCTCTCTTATAAAATAAAAAGTTAAAAAAAAAAAAAAAGAATATTAAAAAAAATTAATATAAAAAATTTTTTGGGGGGATTATCTTTATTAATCCCCAAAAAGGGAAAAGGGGAAAAAAAGAAAAAGGGGGGGGGGATGGAATTTTTTTTCCCTCTTCTCAACAAAATTAATAAAATAACTTATTAATAAAAAAAAATAAATCCTCCCAAACAACTGATGGAGGAGACATTGTTTATAAATTTGCTGAATGAATTAATTTAATTAAAGGAATTTAAAAAAAAAATATATTTTATATCATCTTTTTTTCCCCTTTTTTTGTATTGGGGAGAAATCGGTGGGGGCCATTGAACGGCTCATTTGACAACCTTATATTAAAGTGAAATTCAAATCTTTAGCTATTCACGGTCCTAGATGCTTTGTTTGTTAAAATTTGAATGCCACTCTCACTCTAAGATGTAGCCCCCAAACAAATGTACAGCCTATTTTGGAGTTTTTGCATGAAAATACTTTTTACGTCTGCTGTTTTTGATCCTTAATAATTTTAATCTCCTATAGAAATTTTTGATTTTTCATGTGAAAAGAGTTTTTAATAATAAATATATTTATTTCAAACTGAATAAAAACACTTCTAATATCAACACAAGACATTTGGTAAGGAGCAGGTATCTAGTATCAAGTATCTATTGAATAGAGCCCTCATACAAACCCATAGCTAATTTTTGAGTCATAATGTAAATAAGGCCCTATTTAATAAACTAATTGCTTCAAATATGGTTAACATTCATGTGTACAATGTAGATTTGGTAAATAATAAATAGGTAACAATATATACTGAAAAGGTCACTATATTATGTAGTCCCTATACAAGGTCACCTCAAATTTAATAGTTTTTGTCACGAAAATTTTGTATGACGGCTGTCAAAACTTAGGTTTTACCGCCGTTAACATTTTTCCTTGTTTCACATCTGTTGGCTTCATATTTATTTTTTTCTCCTCTATTCCGCAGCTATGCTGAAGACAGCAAAACAAAACTCCCATTGTTTCGCATGTTATAGATATAAATTTTAAGTTTCAAATAGGGCCAAGTAACACGATGCAAAATTTTCATCCAATATTTCAAAGATTGTTTGCGCAACCTTGTGTCGAAAAATTTTTCACTTGAAATTTTCTTATTCTGATATCACAAGTAGTCTGTACAAAATGTTTTTAAATATTTTTAAATATTTCAAGTTAATTTTGATATTGCTCGAAACACTAGCAATGTAATATCTCATGAAAATATTGCACCGTGTGACTTACCCTTTAACATGAGAGAAACCTTATTAGGGTTAGAATCTTTAGTTTTACAAGTATTTTAATATTATTTTTAATATAATTAAACAGGTCGTCAATGAAAGTGACTCAAGCCTTCGGACTAGGCTAATCATTTAGATTTTTCATAGCTGAAAATGAATCTGATCTGAAAAATATTCTATTAGGTCGAGATTTTGACAAAAAACTGGTACAGAAATTCAAAAAACTGAACTTGAGTTAAAACAAGGAAAAACATTAACTTCGGTGGAACCAAAGCTTAAATACCCGGCTCACGTATTTTAAAATAGAGTATGTGTTATCATCAATAGCTTAGATAAAACTTCGTGATGGGATAGGAGGGGTGAATAGTATGATACAACTTAATCTTAGACACAACATTGGTATCCAATTTTAAGCTAAACATACTGATATTCAAAAAAAAATTCAAATATAGTCGATAGGTTTTTGTGGGGCCTATTCCTAATAATGGGCGTGGTATCTTAGTTTTGACATTTAATGACATTAGAAGTGTTTTTACCTGATTTGCAGTGAAAAAATTCTAAATAATACTTATTTTTACAAAAAAAATAATTCAAAAATGGGCGGTCATTTTGTATGGGGGCTATACTTTACTGGCACTTTTAATTTCGAACTTGGCCTGGTCGTTCCCGAGAAAAACTTAAGTTTTAAATTTGAGCTAAATATCCCCAGTAGTCTCCGAGTAAATCGCGTTAAAATAAACAGACAGGCGGAAAGACATGGCTAGATCAACTAGTCTCATCAAGCTGATCAAGAATATATACAGGTCTACGACGTCTGCTTACAAACTTAATGACGAACTGAATATACCCTTCACACTATGCTTGGCGGGAATGAAAACCGACTTTATACCCGGGCTTTAGTTGTTTTCACTTCGTTTGTTTTGATCAGTAATTATTGTTGTTATCATCGTTGAAAGTTAGAATAGTTATAGGAACCCATAAGAAGATTTTACTTTTAAAACAATCTTTGCAAATAAAAAGTTCGATTGATTATTGAAAATATAGGTTTGATCGTGTAATTCATGAATTAAAAAAACAATAAAAGGATTCGAAACCTTAATCTTCCGAACATTTCGTATTTTAGCATTACCGATGGCATGCATTTCAAAAATTGTCTATCTTGTAGATTATTTTTTGCTCTACAAATTTGGTTAAAACTGTTAAGCATTGCAAATAGGATTTTAGTCGATTAATGAAAAATTTATTTTTGTTCGAATTAGCTTATGTGAACACACCGTATGACATTGTATTTCTCGGACCATATTCATTTTTTACATGCTCTTAATTTAACGAATTGTTAATGGTATAATGCCATTACATTTACTATTAGCATTTAAAGTCAGCTGTTGAAAATTGTGTATAAACAAGAAACGAACGCTGAAGTCGAGTATGCTCGACTGCAAGATACCCAGTACCCAATCTTTAAGAACCTTAAGTGAAGTCCATCTTAATACCATTCCTCATTCTATTGGGTTTTCATACAAAAACTTAAAATATGGGTTATATTTTTAAGGGTGCTTTTGTCGAAAAAGTCCGAACTCTGCAAGATGCTGTTAGGTTATTCATAATTTGGGGATCTTATATCCTATTTCAATACAAAATATTAAAAATGGGCAGAAAGTTTGTATGGGAGCTATACCTAAAAATGGGCTTGGCACTGGAAGACATAAGAAACATTTTTTCCAGTTGGGAGTGAATACATTCATAAACAATTATTATTATTAAATAATTTTTTAACAAAAAATCGAAACAAAATGGTAAGTTTGTTGGGGGCTATTCCTAAAAATGAGCGTGACACCCTTATTCTCGAACTTAACCAAGTCATTGCCGAAAAAAGCTGAAGTTTACAATTTCAGTTAAATATCTTTAAAACTAAGCGAATGAATCGTATAGTTTCAAATAGACAGACAGATGTATATGGCTAGATCGCCTCGTCCCATCGAGGTGATCAAGAAAATATATATTTTATGGGATCTTCGATGCTTCCTTTAATGCGTTCAAACAATGAAAACATCATAATTGCATGATTTTCTTTTGTGCCAAACACCAGTTTGAGGGTGTGGCTGATTGCTACCCTATTAAATATGTTCTCAAATATTAAGCTAATTTTTGTATGTCGTTTATTGACATAATTTTACATAAAAGTTCTTAAAGTATAGCGTATATGATTTTACGCACAACAACTACTGCGTTTCTACTGCTGAGTCACTTATCTACTAAAAAAATAGCCAAAAGGCTTGCTACACCAAACAGTAAAATTAAACCAACCAAACAGCTGGACGTAGTGTCTGGATCGCGCTGACAGGACAAGCAAATGGTCAAAGTGGAAGGCTCAAAAGCCTGCACCAGTCCAGCACTAAGGCCGGGATCCAGACATGGCAGGCTTCCTATGTAGGAAAATGGGTACTGCGACCATATAAAGGTCTTTTGTATCTGGCCCAGTGTGATTAGGTTATGAGACTAAGGACATTTTCTGCTACCTTGATGAGTCTGCGAATGCTCTTCGTCGAGGAGTGTCTGATATGGTCAGGAGTTACTATGCAGTGATCAAACTGCACGAATCAATATCTAGCCAAGGCCGAACAGCCACAAATGATATGCAAGCTGGTTTCGTTATTTTTCAGACAGAGTCTACACTTTAATTCAGAAGATAGACCCATTTCATTTATGTAGAATCTTAGGACGTAGTGACCCGTAAGATACCATTTGAGTAGTCTTAGTGCAGCGTGAAGGGGTTGGTGAGCCTATCCTGGCTAGTTCGACTGGCGACTATGAAACAGGACAGAAAATCTTCTGCCAAAACATTAAATCGTGGTGATGCAAACTGAAACTTTGCAGATATCGATGCCAGGAAGGTTAGAAAGAATACTATGGCTTGTCAGAAATTTAAAAGTTTCCATTGTAGCTGAAGTTTTGGAGAAAATGTGCAAATATGCAAACGGAGGCAAGCCGATGATCGGGCACGATAGCATGGCTCTTGTCATGCATGAGAATGCTAGTCGCCTCAGCCTGCTACTCCGCTTTATTGCATAAATTTGCAGCAGTTTTGGCCACCATAAAAAGACAGTGTAGTTAAAAATTTCTCTTACTATTTAGGTATAGTTCCAAACGACAATTTTTGGAGAGATACCCCATGTTCTTCCAAAGAGTTTCTTTGTAGATCCATAAGACAATAGTGGCCTTGTTAATTTTTGTGCTACTTCTGTGCTAATTTTTATTAAAGATACTTAACTTCATCAAAAAAGCCCAGCACAGTGGAGTTGATAGGTCCAAGGTAAGGTATATATCTTTCCGAAAAGGGTTCAAGTATCGCTTTTTGTGAGTTAATACTTCCTTAGCGCACCAGTTTGAAATCACTCGGTAAGCCGTCCAACCTTAGTTCCCCCAGAACTGCTCTGACTAAGTCATCCCTATTCTACCCCACTAACTAGACATTGAAACGCGCCCACCGTTGATTTCCCTTTCACATATGTCCTTATTTAAGACTTTGTGGAGACTGTTTGGACTGTCTAATGAGTTTATAATAGACAGTAAGGGTATTCTTAACATTTACTGTTTTATTTTTTTCTCAGATAGAGCTAAAGGTATGCAGAAAATAATACATTTTTGTTTCTACCAGTTGGTTATATAGTTGCCAGTCTGTTTTCATAGGAATGTAGACTTTTGAGAGAAGATCTCCGGCTCTTGCATTATCATCGTAGACCCCATAAAGTATAATTATTCTTAACCAACTCGATGAGACAAATCATAGTAGCCATGTTTGTCTGTTTGACGCTATGCGATTCAATCGCTTAGTTTTAAAGAAATGCTCTAACGTTTTTTTGGCAACGATAAGGTAAAGTTCGAAAATTAAAGTATCACGCCCATTTTTTTGTATAGCCCCCATTCAAGCTTACAGTGAATTTTCGCATTTTTGTATGAAAATAGTTTTTATTAATAAATATATTCACTCCAAACTGGGAGAACACACATCTAATATCATCCTATGTACACACCACTGATATGATAAGGATCCGGCCACTATAAAATAAAGCCCTATATAAACTTATGTCTCATGTTTGGTATTTTTTTATTTTATTATTGTTATATCAACATTTTTAGCTTAAAATTTGATATGAAAACTGCGTCTAAACTTGGGTTGTATTATACCATTGATCCTACCCATCCCATCTCGAGGTTCTAACTAGGCCAGAGATGATCACACTTAAACTATTTAAAGATTCATGTGACGGGTGTTTTAGCTTTGGTTCCACCGAAGTTATCATATTTCCTTGTTTTTTTTTTTTTAATTATACAGTTTTTTAACCGAATATGTTGCCCGTTCACACTATGTGTGATGTCATCACTGAGACATCAAAAACGTGAGTATATCTAAATTGGGGAAAATTGGTGCGTTTGTCTTTTAAAAAAGTGTCAAAATTTGTTAAAGTAAAATTCTTCAAAATTTTTAATGTGAAAATGTTTCGTAACTTTGGCCTACGCTTGGACAAGAAGAATCGTTTGAAATCATTGCATCATAAATCAAAAAGTTGCAAATCTTTTTCCGTTAAATTTCCGTTCCTGAATACTTTCAGTGAAATGACGAACCTGCCGACAACCTCAAATCAGGCATACACCCATTTTAATCAAGAGGCTCAGATCGATAGAGATGCGCTGGCATTTGAAAAGAAAACTAGGGAAAGCAACTCAGATAAGCATTTAACAACGAAGCAAACAAAAAACGTTGCATCGAGAAGGAATGATAGGAGTAATAGAGAAAGTTCACCTAAGTATATAACCAAACCGAATATTGTTTTAAAGTCCAGCGATGCAACTAATAATTTCGAATCTGCTTTTATTGTATCGAACAATAACATTCCACAAAAAAAAATCAAAACGACCGAGGGTGCAAGCTATGCCAAAAAGGTCCCCTATAAAGCAAAATCTCCTTTTATGTTTTCATTATCGCAACAAATCTCACCAAGAATATCTATTTTCAATTCACGAAGTTTGGACAGTTTTGAATGCCAGTGCCCTCCTGGTACTTGTATACAGAATATGACGTATAGTCAAACGTCCTTAAATCAACTTAATATATCCGAGGTAGAAATAAATATGCTAAATCGTCACATAAGTAGCCAGGCTCAGACATACATAAATAATTTAGATAAATTTATACGCATTAAATCGATTTCAACCAAACCAGAGTACTTAAGCGAAATAAAGCTGCTTACGACAATAATGCAGGAGTCTTTGAAGCGCTTAAATTTTGTCTTGCGCAATTTGGAAAATATGAATCAGAGCGTTTATCCAAAGGAAAGCAACGAACAGCGTTTTATACTCGCATCGAATTTCTCATCGCCACATAAAAATACGATGCTTATATACGCTTATTCTGATGTGTTCCCGGCTGATAAGACGAATGGTTGGCTAAGTGATCCATTCAAGCTCACAGTTAACGATGGTATGCTCTTTGGCCGCGGAGTTAGTGCAGGAAAGGGACCACTGATCTGTTGGTTGTCGGGAATCGAGGCATGGTTAGAGGAATTTGGCGGCGAACTGCCAGTCAACATAAAGATCGTTATTGATACGTGCTATACTCAACTGAGTCCCGGACTGCATGATTGTATAAAAGCCAATATGGATTTCTTTGAAGATGTTGACATGGTTATAATGCTAGTTAACTCTTGGGTGAACGAAACCTTACCTATGCTACATTGCAGTCTTAGTGGTTGGGTACATTTTGTACTGGAATTGCAGAATTCCGATATTGATCTGGAGAGTGGCGCTGCAGGTGGTATTGTCTACGAACCAATGACTCAGCTGTGCCATTTAATGAACTCACTTAAAACAACTTCAGGCAAGATACGCGTACCTAACGTCGACAAAGAAGTTCAAACCATGCACAATTCCGATTTCCAACTACTTGATGCTGCAGACTTCTCATTACATCAGTTCAAACAGAGTTTTGGGGTACGAAAGATTTTGAATGAGATCAACAAAATAACCGTGTTGCGAAATCGCTGGTGTAACCCAACACTAACAATGCATGGCGTCGAAAACGCTTACAATAATAGCCGCTGTCGCCACGTAATTCCGGGCTTGGTGTGTGGTCGGTTTTCAATGAAACTTGTACCCATGCAATCTGTAGCTCACGTCGTAGATTGTGTGCACCAGTACTTACGTGCAGAAATGAAACAGATGGAGTCGAAAACGTACATGAAACTTTATAAAATCGACAGCTCAGAGCCAGTGGTCCTCGACACACATTCACCGGTGATGTTGGCAGCGGCAAGAGCAGTGTGGCGTGCACACGGTGTATTACCTAAATGTACTGTAGGCATTCCATATTATTCACCTGATGCAAATATGCTTTTAGATATTGTTGGAAAGCAAATCATGCTTTTGCCCTTTACACTTTTTCTTGATTGTAGACAGTCGGCCAATGAAACAATATCAGAAGAACTATTTATAAATAACATCAAAATGATTGTGGCGATCATGTTTGAAATTGGTAATATTCCGGCCAAATGCAAATGCAGCTTATTAAAAGATTACTGTATGAAAATCGATGATAGTGATGAAGATGGCGAGAATGAAGAGCTTGAAAATATTAGTGCAAATAGGGCATCTACCAAAGGATTCACTAAAACTTTCAGCAAAACTAGTTTGTCAAAACAACGTCAAAGTATATTATTTAGACATTCATTGCCAAAAATATTCCCGAGCTCACAGAAGGAAACACCAAAAGAAAGTCCAAAAAATACTCCGAAGAAAATAAATAAAAAGCAATTCAAATGTCCACGTTGCTGGCCGAGCAAAGAAAAGCCAACGATCGATATTCAATCGAATGACTCACTAGAGGAAACACCAAAAGAAAATCCAGAAAATACTCCGAAGAAAATGAAAAAAAAATATATTCAAATGTCCACGCAGTAGGCCAAGCAAAGAAAATACAACGATCGATATTCAATCGAATGACTTACTAGAGGAAACACCAAAAGAAAATACTCCGAAGAAAATGAAAAAAAATATATTCAAATGCCCAAGCAGTAGGTCGAGCAAAGAAAAGCCTAAGATCGATATTCAATCGAATGACTCTCAGAAGGAAATACCAAAAGAAAGTAAGGAAAATACTCCGAAGAAAATGAGAAAAAACAAATTCAAAGGTCCACGCTGTAGGCCGAGCAAACGAAAACCGCCTACGATCAATATTCAATCGAATGACACATTGCATTAATATTATAATTGAGCCATTTATATTTACCTTGGATTTATGTAAACAAAAAAATATTACCAATAGATTTAAATAAAATGAAAATTGTGT
Organism: Leucophenga varia; assembly: GCA_018903435.1. Classification (NCBI taxonomy): domain Eukaryota; kingdom Metazoa; phylum Arthropoda; class Insecta; order Diptera; family Drosophilidae; genus Leucophenga; species Leucophenga varia. The sequence continues at coordinate 30,228 of JAEIFJ010001180.1, read as the reverse complement.
TAAACAAGAACTACACGAAATCTTCAATTGTAGATATTTTGAAGAATGCTTCTGTATCCAATCTATACTAATATTATAACGAGGAAATGTTTGATTTTTTGTTTGTGTATATTGAATAGGCTCCGAAACTACTGAGCGATTTAAAAAATTCTTTCACCGTTGGCAAGCTACACTATTCGCGAGTGACATAAGCTATTTTTCATTTTCAAAAAAAATTAGGGAAGCTTATTATTGATAATAATAAGAATGCTGCTCCAAAAGCGGATAATATATATTTTAATGGTTTTCTTTTTTTGAACTATATCGTGTTCTTTTCTCTTTAAACGATCTGTGGAGAGGATTTCTTTTACGCTTGTTGTTCTGCTCAAGTGATTCTCTTTTGAGCATCCAGCAAAAGTCTGCCAACATATTGACATCCCACGCTCCCTGATAGCGAGTTTGGGAGCCCATGTATTCTCATCAATTTCTAAATCAAAAATCCCCTTGTATGTGACTTTGACGTCATCACTAATTTGTTTTCGCAATGAACTGATTTCGTACTTGCAGCAAATATAGCAAAACACATCACGATTACTATCGCTGTCGTGACATAGATTGTTACTTTGTCTTGTCGCAGTATACTCTACATTAGCCAAGTTTCCCACCAATGAAGAGCTGCAGTTGTTGGATGACGACGCCTGAGAGCCTGCTTTTTCACCCTCAACCGCCGATACTGGGGTTCCGAGTCCCTGCATCGTAATACGTTTCTTACGTGGGTCTGCCATGACGGCATCAAAGCCGTTATCCAGGGACTTAGCCGGATAGCGGACAATCTCCGTTGCCCACCGTCACCACGTGGAGGTGCCCTGGATGCAGACACACGCAAGATCCAATTACTCAGCATGGAACTTAAGCTTCAAATTCCTTAAGAGTTTTTATATTGAAATATAATTTAATATCGATATTTACCCTTAATATCCCGTGTAGAAATTGACATATTTTAGTCATAATATGGAAACTTCTAGACGGGATAGAGTAAAGCATACCTCCATCAGGAGTGGATTTGATCCAATCCGTTAAAATAATTTTGTACCTTCTTTTGAATTTTTGAAAACGGACATCAAATTGGGATTCAGCGAACCCTGAAACCCCTGAGTAACGATTTTCAAGCGAATCCGATGAATTTTACAAAAAATGTCCGCCATATTGGATCCGCCATTTTGAATTTTTGAAAACGAAGTTCAGATTCGTAATTACCGACCCTTAAAACCCCCGAGTAACGAGTTTCAAGCGAATCCGATGAATTTTTCCAAAAAGTGTCCGCCATATTGGTTTTCTGGGGTTATATCAAAACCCTGATCTGATGGGGTTAAATGGACCTCGGATTCGGATTCAGCGACCCCAAAAACATAAAGTACACATAGTGAGACCTTTGGGTCAGAGCACAAATTTTTTTTGTGTGGCTGTGTAATCTAACCCAAGTTGTAAAAAAATAAACAAAAAACTTTCTTCAATCGCGTGCGCTGTGAAATAAAATACAAAAAGCTGATTGCATTGCGTACAGCTGCCTTAACTATGCGTTACAAGAAGTGCAAGCGAGATACATATTGCAGTTATGTAGCATCGAGCTTTGTGTTATCTATACATCTATATTAATATTAAGAGGAAAGATTTGATTTTTTGTTTGTTTGTTTGTTTGTTTACAATGAATAGGCTCCGAAACTACTGGACCGATTTAATAAATTTTTTAACCGTTGGCAAGTTACATTATTCCCGAGTGACATAGGCTATGTTTCATTTTGAAAAAAATTAGGGATGCTTACTAAAATCTATATATAAAAATCTCTTTCACCTGACTGACTGATTTCAAGCGATTGGTCTACAGGCCGAAAGATAGAAAGCTGAAATTTTTACTGTGCATATATATCATTGAGTAGAGGAGCACAAAGGCGGGATTTTGGAAAAAATTGATAGAGGGCCTAATGGGAGCCTAATGGGGCCTTTGGAAAGAATAGACATAGAGATTTGAAACTGGGCTCATTTGAAAGATGCTTAAAAAGTATTTTACGCGTGTTCAAGAGATTTCCAAAATTTGGAGCTGGGACCCATTGGAGGACCCAAAATTGATTTTTTTTACCAATATATGTAGGTTTAATTAATAATTAAATGTATGTTTTATTATATTTATGTTCTTAATTGTAATTTCGTATATGTTTACTTAATATTTAGTTAATACGATATGGATTTAGATTAGATTAGATTAAATTGATGCACAGCGTCGTCGTCTTTACGTCTTTTCTTGTTCAGCGCTCACACAAGACTCTCCTTTTGGCTGCTTCCTTCGTAGTTCTCATTTTCTTCTTCGTCATTGCGCCGTCGATCGTCTTCTCATCTTCGGCTCCAACTCTTCTGTTCTTCTTTTAATTGCGTGAATACTTTGTGACTGCGTTTGTGTATGCGTCTGCTCTTCACCTACTCTTATGCAATCAATATGCATGTACATCTGCTAATCTACACACCACAATCGTCCATCCTGCTAAACATTCGCCTCGAATGTTTTTTTGTCATCAATTTTGTCGTCGTTAAAGGACCATAGTTTTAAAAACTCTGCACACGATGTAGTGCTCATTGGACCTTCATTGATATCCACTTTGGAAACATCATATGTATAATTCGGCTTGACTTTAGTTATTTTGTATGGACCTAGAAACGCAGCGGCGGACGTCCTCTCTGCCGCGCCCCTCCGATTTGACTCACGTTTTTCTTCCAAACTTTTCTTGCTGGAGCCTCTTCGTCCATCCGACACAGGTGACCTGCCCAGGACAGCCTTTTATATTGGATGTTCTTGACTATTTCGATGTCAGCATATAGCTCGTACAGCTCATCGTTCGTGCGCATACGGATGTCATTTCCCACTCTAACTGGACCAAAGATTCTCCGAAGTATCTTCCTCTCAAATACGCCCAACGCCGACTTATCCGATTCTGTCATGACCCATGCTTCTGAGCCATACATTAGAACTGGCATTATCAGCGTCTTTTAGAGTTGAACCTTTGTTTTTTCTGGACAGCACTCTACTTCGCATCTGCTTACTGAGACCAAAATAGCTACGGTTCGCAAGAGTGATTCTTCGTTTAATCTCCTGACTGATGATGTTGTCGTTGTTTACATCTGAGCCCAAGTAGATGAAGTTTTCTACAGCCTCAAAGCTGAAGTTCTCTGTACTCAAAGACCGTCTGCGACGTGCAGATTGCCTGCGAGTGGATACCAAGTACTTCGTCTTGTTCTCGTTGACCGTCAGTCCCATAGGACGACATTGTTTTTCGATGTCTGAGAACGCGCCGGTGATCGCTCGAGCATTTTTGCCGATAATATCTATGTCGTCGGCATATGCGAGCAGCATAGTTTCTTTATAGAAAATATTGCCCGTTCGGTCGACGTTTGTGCATCGCCTCAGGATGTACTCCATCAGGAGGTTGAAAAAGTCGCATGACAACGCATCACCCTGTCTGAAGCCTCTCGTGGTGTCAAAGGGGTCGGAGAGATCTTTACCGACCCTAACAACGCTTTGGGTGTTTTCCAGCGTCATCATACAGAGGCGAACAATTTTTGACGGGATTTCAAGATCAGTCAAAGCTTTGAAAAACTTTGACCTGATTGGCGTTCGAAAGCGGCTTTGAAAATCGAGGAATAGGTGGTGTGTGTCGATTTGCTTCTCTTTGGTTTTTCCAGGATCTGTCGCAGCGTAAATATGGAGTCGCTGGTTGACTTACTTTGGTCTAAAACCGCACTGGTACTGTCCAACTATACGTTCTACGTACGGTTTCAGTCTATTGCATATTACGCCAGGTAGTATTTTGTATGCGATAGAGAGGAGACTTATTCCGCGATAGTTTGCGCAGACTGCAGGGTCTCCTTTCTTTAAAACTGGACACAGGACACTTAGGTTCCAGTCATCAGGCATACGCTCACCAGACCATATTTTGCACAAGAGTTGATGCATGCATCTAATCAACTCGTCGCCGCCGGTCTTAAATAACTCGGCGGGTAATTCGTCTGCGCCTGCCGCTTTGTTATTTTTAAGCTTTTCTATGACTTTTGAGACCTCGTCATAGTCTGGTGGCTCCACAGGAATCCCATCATCGGCCGGAGGGCCCAGATTTTCATCTTCTCCATCAGCGGCATTGTTCCCGTCATCGCCACCAAGTAGTGTAGAAGTGGGACCTCCATAGCCTTAGTGATTCCTGGACATCTGTTACCATGTTTCCTTGATTATCCTTGCAGAAAGAAGCTCCTTGCTTATGACCATCGGTCATACGTTTGATTTTTGATAAAAACCACGGGCCTCGTTTCTGCCTACCCATCATCTCAATCTCCTCCACTTCACGCCCCTCCAGTTCACGTTTCTTTCGTCTGATCAGGCGTTTTTCCTCTCTCCGTTTCTCCCTATATCGCTCAACAACAGCTCGTGTTGCTCCCGCCTGCAGAGTTCTTTGTCGTGCCATATTTTTCTCTGCAGTAGCGACGCGGCATTCCTCATCGTACCATGTTTGCCTTCGAGGATTAGTAAAGCCAATAACCTCTTTGGCTGCCGTGGCTAATGAGTTTGAGATACGCTTCCACTGATCGTTTATACAGTCGGAGGCCGGAGGATTCTCTCGGAGTAGATGTGAGACCCTTGTTGAGAAGGCAGCGGCAGTCTGCTGTGACTTTAATCTACCAACATCTAGCTTTCGTTGTGTGGTAGCTCGCTTGGCGTGCGCTGTGCTGAGTCTAGTACGTACCTTGGCTAGGACAAGGTAGTGGTCTGAGTCGAAGCTAGGACCTCTGTACGCTCGTACATGCACGCTAGAAGAGTGCCTGGCATCTATCACCACGTGATCTATTTGGGTGCGGATACTTAGGTCGCCACTGCGCCATGTTGCCTTGTGAATCTCGAGATGTGGGAATCTGGTACTACTTATGATCATGTTTCTGCCCGCAGCAAAGTCGATCAGCCTTTCTCCATTACTGTTGGTGGTGTCATGTAGGCTAAATTTACCGATGGTAGGGCGAAAGATTTCTTCTCTCCCAATTTGTGCGTGGAAATCACCGATGACAATTTTGATGTCATGCTTGAAGCAGCAATCGTAGAAGCTTTCTAATTGTTAATCTGATCTTTAACATTTGTCGGGGCGTGTACACATGAGGCTTATGTTGAAAAATTAAGCTCTGATGCGTATCAAGGCGAGACGTTCATCTACAGCTGTAAACCTGGAGACGAGTCTGCGTAGATTACTACCAACCACGAAGCGACATCCGAATATGTGTTTCCTCTCATGACCACTGTAGTAGATGTCACAGGTTGCTAAGTTTGTACAACCATGGCCAGTCCATCGCATTTCCTGGATAGCAGTGATGTCTGCTCTAAAGTTGTTAAGAGTGGTAGTTAGTTCTTGTATTGCACCATCCCTGTTAAGGGTTCGGACGTTGCTTCTTGTATAGGTTGAGTTAATTTCTTGCTGAAACTTTTCGACGTACTTGTACCATTTAGTCGGATCATCAATACTCATCTTCGAAAGAACTGGAATTATAATAGCATTGAGTCTCTCCACCTGACCATTAGCTTTCGGTAAGCCTGTTGTTATCAAATGGTGATCAATTTTTTCTTCTTCGCAGTACATCTTGAAGTCTTCTGATGTAAAAGCAGCTCCTCTGTCAGACACTATCCGTATCGGATTACCAAATGTTATGCTTTGGGCCGTCAATTTCACTATTGCGTCTTTGGTGGAATTGGAAATTTAGTAAACGAATCTATTATGGCAAAAATATGTTTATAATTCTTGTTTGTGGATTCCAACGGACCTAAAAAGTCTATGTGGTAAGTACACAGCGGTGCGTCATCTTTGTGAATAGAATGTAGTTGTCCTTCCATCTTGCCTCGCTTTCTGTTTAACATGATGCACGGCACGCAGCATGCAATTATCTTATGAATCTTTTCATCCAAGTTTGGTATAAAATAGTGTTTTGTAATCAGCTCTTTTGTCTTCTTAACAGCGAAGTGCCCTCGTTCATGTATTCGTCCAATTATCTCTTTTTGCATACAGTCAGGAATTACCACCAACTCCTGATCATCTATAATCTTGTACAACACACCTTGTTTGAGAAAAAAATCCTTATACGCTTGCTCTTTATTCAATATGTATTACAGCTTTTAACTCTTCGTCTTGACTCTGAGCATATTTGATTTTAGCCATAGTTCCATTCAATTCGTCTGATATAACCAAGCATGAAAAGCGACTCAAGGCATCCACATGTCTGATTCTGGTGCCACTTCGATGTTCTATTGTATAATTGTACTCCTGAAGCAAGAGTATCCATCGCGCAACCCTTGTACATAAATCCTTTTTGTATGTATTCCAAGTAGATAAACCTTAAATTTTTTGAGTGCTTCGATCACAGCCAGTATCTCAAGCTCGTAACTGGAAAACTTGCGTTCATTATATGAAGTCTTCTTACTCATGTAATAAACAGGGTGAAGTTCTTTATCGTCTGGACATTTCTGCAACAACACCGCTCCATAATCATCAATAGAGGCGTCTGTGTGAAGTTCAGTCTCATACTTTGGATTGTAAATCTGAAGTACTGGTTTCTCGCTGATTCTATCTTTCAGAGTGTTAAACGCCTTTAATTCGTCTTCGCCCCATTCAAACTTTTTATTTTGCCTTGTCAATTCTGTTAGTGGTCTCGCAATCATCGAGAAATTCGGTATAAATTTTCAAAAAATATCCCACCAGGCCAAGAAAACTTTGAATTTGTTTTTTGTCCTTGGGCAACTTATACTTTGTAACGGCCTCTACTTTTCGTGGCGATATTGAAACCTGATGATTCTTTATAATGTGCCCCAAAAATTCCACACTCTTCTTAAGGAATTGACACTTCTTCAAAATAATATCAAGTCCATAGTCCTGGCACAGATCTAAAACTTGTCTTAGCCTCATAATAGCAGAAGTTTCGTCTTTTGCTGGTATTATAACATCGTCAATATATGGTAAAGCAATTCCCTTTCGTGTAAAGTCGCGGAAAATTGCGTTAATATGGCGTTGAAACACACTTGGTGAATTCGACAAACCAAACGGAACCTTGCAGAACTGATATTGGCCACTTTGCGTCACGAATGCTGTATGTTTGCGACTATCTTCAGCAACCCGCACGTGGAAAAAACCCGTTTCTTAAGTCGATTGTGCTAAATATTGTTGCGTCTTGTAAGCGATCAAGCTGATCCTCAATTAGTGGCAAGGGAAAAATATCCCTAACAATCATGTTGTTGATTCTCCGATAGTCAATACAAAGTCGTGGAGTCCCAACTCGTTTTTTAATTAACACCACAGGACTGCAATATTCAGAATATGATGTTTCGATGATACCTTCTTTTAACCATTGATCAATCTGTTCATCAACAATTTCTCTTTCAACAAATGGCAAACGTCTTGGCCGTGAACAAATTGGTGTCTCATTTGTCAAAACGATTTTCATTTCAATCTTTGTATTATTGACTTTGTTCGGCTTATAAGTATTGATCATTTGCATCACGTCTTTTTTCGCTTTATAACTTACGGTTTGGCCTATGTCAAGCTCTGTCTCTGCAACAACTTCAACTTTAAATAGAGGATGAACATCGATTATTTCATTTGACTCGTCACCGTTTGCATTCAATATGTGCACTCCCGTACTATTAATTTTAATCTCGACCTTTTCAAAAAAATCTCGTCCAATTATGACATCAATGTCAACACATCCCGACGGAATAACATAACATAAAATAACATTTCATAACATCTGTTATCGATTTCTACAGTTTCTTTAAAACAACCGAACGGCTTGATTTTGTTTGATCTTCGATTTTCGCCGACTCCTATCAAATACACGTTAGTTTCGGATAATTTTGGTTTTTTTTAATTGTGAATGTATTTTGTCCGTCACGATATTGAATTTGCTTCCCGTATCAAATAATGCTGTGCAAGTTATTTTGCCAATTTTCACTTCTTTGTGCATTATATTCTTTTCTTCATTTAGATACGCTACTGTATTTTTATTCGCATTTATTGTGCACTGACTCGCGATATGTCCAAATTTTTCACATTTAAAACATTTGCGACCACGGTCTTTATTTTTACAATTGTTAGACAAATGGCCTTTTTCACCACAGTTGTAACACACCACTTCTTTTTTTACCATTTTTGCTATATACACTTTTTTTTCTCTTTCTTGTGGTTTAGTTTCAATTTCTTGATTGTTTCTTTCTCTTATTTTCTGGTAGCATTTCAGTTTTTCTTTGAATTCTTTTTAAATTCTGTGCGCCATATAAAATAGTTTTGTTCATGCTAAGATCACTTATACCATCAATTATATATTGAATCAGTGATTCATTATCAATACAACCGCGTGCAGCTATGTCCTTCATTTTGAAAAAGTATTCTTGCACATTCTCGTCTTTATTTATTTTTTGTTACACTCAACTGCTTATGTATTTGGGCACTATTTATTACAGTTTTAAACTCCTCAAGCAGCGCCTCTTTGAGTCGTTTCCATGAACTTAAGTTACGCTCACTTTGTACAAACATTTTCGCCAGTCCTTTGAGTGACTTTTTTGCAAATACGAACTTTTGAAATTCGTCCCACATCATAATTTTTGCAGTTTCCTCAAATTCATCAATCCACATCTCGATGGGAATATCATCTTCTTTTCCCGAAAAATATTTTATTGAATCCTCAATATCTTTAAAATTCATTGAAAATCGTGGCATGGCATATCTTTGCTCAAAGTTTTCACTCATTATTAGTCGATTATTCTCACTCATATCTTGTGCGTCTTCATGATATTCTCTCTTAAGCTGAGTGCTTTCTTTCAACTCAATGCTCTGTTTGCTTGGTGCTGGCAGAGTTGTCGCGTTGCAAATAGTTTGATTAAACGAATTCATGCTATTTTCTTCCCCTTCTTCGTCTTCCTCGTCACTACATTCGTCATTATTATTTAGCATGTCAATATTCTTTTTACATAAACTCAGAAATATATGCAATCGTAGATCCTCTACACTGAATGACAGTCTCAATAAATTACACACTGAAATTAGTTCATCCCGTGTTAAATTTTGTTCAATATATACACACTTTTTTTGCATATTTTTCGTCGTGTTCGTCATATTCGAAGCCAGAAAGTTCTCGAAGGCGTTTGCGATTGCCTCTATCACCGGCGTCTTCGTATACATACATATGCAGTGCGCGTTTCTTAATTGTGAATTTCGTACGTTTATGAATTTACTTAATATTATAGTTAAAGTATAACGCCCAATGGATTTAGATTAGATTAAATTGATGCACAGCGTCGTCGTCTTTACGTCTTTTCTTGTTCAGCGCTCACACAAGACTCTCCTTTGGCTGCTTCCCTTCGTCGTTCTCATTTTCTTCTTCGTCATTGCGCCGTCGATCGTCTTCTCATCTTCGGCTCCAACTCTTCTGTTCGTCTTTTAATTGCGTGAATACTTTGTGACTGCGTTTGTGTATGCGTCTGATCTTCACCTACTCTTATGCAATCAATATGCATGTACATCTGCTAATCTACACACCACATATATATTAAGTCGACAAGTAGCAGCAAAAGAAAAATGCGGGCAAAGCCGCGGGTAAATGCTAGTCTTTGATAACATTCGACAAAAACATGTTAATTCGTATATTGTCAATGAAATCTCGTTCAAACGAGTTGTAAAGTGATTTGAAGGTGTCCGGAAAATATCTTTGTGTTGGTTTCAAATCACCTATGATTTTACTAGAGATTTGGTAAATTGCAACTATAAAATTACTTATGATAATATTCTTACAAAAATTGTATGGACCGTAAATATTATACTAAATAAAATGTATCGTTCGCTTTTCTCATCGTAGTGATTTAAATTATTAAATTACCACGAAAAATTTTTAAAATTAATTTTTAGTTAATTTTTAACCAGCTGGGATGGTCCAATATTATTTGATACCAATTTAGGATTCCAATCGTGCGGATATCTTCCAGTTCCTTCCAACCCAGCGGCAGTCGTCCTCGCTGATATGCCCCTCTGATTTCGTTAAACATTTTTCTCGTACACTTGTTTCGCTAGTGCACCCATTTAGTGCAATCGTTTATATTTTTTGCGCCTGATTATATCGATGTCCATATAGATGGCACAGCTCAAAGTTCATGCGAATACGGTACACTCTGATAGATCCAAAGATTTTACGAAGAATTTTCTTCTAAAACGTTCCCAACGCTGATTTCTCTACTTCTGACATGATTCATGAATGTGAGCCATACATCTGGACTCTACTTCGCATTTGCTAGGCAAGACCATATTAGCATAGGTTAGCCAGAGTAATTCTTCGTCTGGTATTATTGTTCTTGTTTGCCTCTAATTCCAAGTAGACGATGTTTTTTTTTGAGTTGTTGATCTGCAGTAGATATCAAGTACTTCGTCTTACTCTCGTTCACTGCTGGTCGCATTAAGCGGGAGTTCTCTTCAATCCGTTTGTAAGCCCTGCTGAATGCACGTTGATCTTTGCCGATTATGTCGATGTCATCGGCATACGCGAGCAACATTCATTGTGGCAAGATAATATTGCTCTTCAAATCGACGTTTGGGCATTTGAGTAGCATACACTTCATTAGGAAATGAAGGAGTGGCACGGCAATGCATCGCCCTGTCTGAAGTCTATCTTGGTATCAAAGCGATCGAAGCGATACAGAGGCGAATGATCTTTGCAGGAATACCAAGTTCAGTCAGTGCTTTGCAAAACTTTGATCTAATTGGCGTGTCGATAGCGGCTTTGAAGTCATAAATACGTGTCCTGGGTCGATTTGTTTCTCTTCGGTTTTTTCCAGGATCTGGCGTATTAGAGAACCATGGATTCCACGATAACATATATGACTCCTAAACATCGATAACACTTGTGACTCCTGAACTCTGAGTTAAAGAGTTGCTTCTAATGTTTGTTTATACAGTCGGATACCTGCGAAGCCTCTCTAAGCTGTCTGCTGCGATTTTAACCCACCAACATCTTGCTTCCGTTGTATGGTAGCTCGCCTGGTATGCGCTGTACTAAGTCTTGTACGTAACGTGGCTAGAACATGGTAGTGGTCAGAGTCAATGTTGGCATCGGTGTTTGATTCTGTTGCTACTTATGACCATGTTACGGCACGCGTTAAAGTCGATTAGCCTTTCTCCATGAAGGCTAAATTTTCCGATGGTTGGGCGAAAGATTTCTTCTCCCCCAGTTTGTGTGTGGAAATAAACAATAACAATTTTGATGTCATGCTTGGGGCAGCGTTCGTAGAGGCGTTCGAAGCGCTCATTTGCTTAATGTCGGGGCGTTAACACATATTAAGGTAATGTTGAAGAACTTAGCTTTGATGCGTATCGAGGCAAGGCGCTTGTCTACAGCTGTAAATTTGGAGACGAGATCACGTAGTTTCCAACTAACCACCAAGCCACATCCAAATATGCTTTGACTTTAATGGCGACAGTAAGAGATGTGTCAGGTTGGATTTCTAGGTGTCCATATCCAATCCATCGCTTTTCCTGGATGGCTGTAATATCGGCCTTAAATTTGTCAAGAGTGTCAATCAGTTGTTTAGTTCCACCATTTCTTTTAAGTATTTGGACATTCCAATTGCATATCGTGTTCCTTTAATCATTTCCGGGTTTGTTGCATGTCCCTGCCCCGTAACTCACGAAGAGTGGGTTTTCACTTCTGCATCTGCCGCCTGGAGTACTTCTGGTTTCTTCTAGCCGTTTTATCCATGGTTCGTGTGTGCTTTTGGTTTCAAGTTTTTTGTTCTTCGTGGTGAAAGTGATTTAAGTAGGCCAAGATCATACATACATAGATTTGTAATTTGAGTAAGCCAAAATCTTAATCTATTACTATCTGATTGTGCATCAATTTGTCATTGTGCTCAGTATTCTGCAAAGATTGTTCTCAATTCTGTCCATCGTTGGAAAATTTTAATAGACCACTTAAAAATATTTGTGTTAAAGAAGTTCGGTATCAAGTTGGTAAGATTCACGATGCTATAATAACTTTGTCTGAAAATGGAGAATGCGAATTCTTACAGATGATTTACAAATACAACCAGAACTCAAACTATTAAGGCTAAGACGTGTGAAGCGCATTGATAAAATTGGCCAAAGAAAAACCTATTCTTTGCCCTAAGAAAATATTATACTATATATTGCGTTTTACAATGCACCTTGCTAATTAATTTCAAGTAAGGAACGTTTTAGCCAATGAAACGAGTATTCCGAAATATTTATACAAATTTTAACATTTACAGCCATATCAACATATTCTTGATTTCCGATATTTTTTTAATTGAGGGTGGTCAATTGAAAAAAAAAAGAAAAAAAAAATGTTAACTTCGGTGGAACCAACGCTCAATTATCCGCCACACAAAACTTTATTCATTTGCTTTATGTATGATCTTTAGTGATCAAGTTATAGGGCTCAAATTACAAGCATAAATAGTATGTAAAATTTTAATTTTCAAATTTAATTCATTCAGCAATCTTTTACATAAATCTCTTTTAACTGGATGCTGAGTGATTTCAGGCGATCGGCCTACAGGCCAAACGGGTAAAGATAGAAATTTGACATTTTTACTGTAGATATATAGTATATCTTATAATGGAGGAAAAAAGTGCTTAAGTCGACTTAAGCAAAATTGAGACAAGAGAATTCTACGCTGATTTTAGTATTAAAAAGTACCTCCTTGAAAAATTTAAATTATTTTTTACTATTTTTCAGGAAGTCATAGACAAAGTAATTTTTACTTATCTCACTTAGGCGTACAATTTCAATTTCGGTTTAAAGATAGAAAGTGCTCTCTTGCAAAACGACAAAATCAGACTTAAGCAAAATGAATGTTTTTCGATAATCTTAGAGATTTGATATTCGAGGATATTATGGGTTCAATGTTTAGCTTGGCTATTATGTTAATTTATCATTCGCTGAGCGGACAGGAACCGGACTTAGCAACATCGACTCTTTCTCACTACATGTGAATACATCTAATTGACAAGATGCAAAAAAACAAGAAAGAACGCTGAAGTCGAGAATGCTTCGACTGAAAGATACTCTGTGCCCAATCTTTATGTACCTTAAGTAAAGTAATATTTTTGTAATATATCTAATTGTATTGAATTTTCAAACAAAAACTATGTTGTAAATTTGTATGGGGGCTATATGTAAATTTTTTTTTGGTTTTACCTAAATTGGGTTTTTATGAAAAAACCCAAAATATTGGTGTAGATTTTTATGGGGGTTCTTCTTAAAATAAGGTTATAGAAAACCGTTTGTAAGTGCACATTTGACGGCTTAGGAGAGTCTAAGATTTAAATATAAAAGCTCTACCTTTTATAGTCTCCGAGATAATCGTTTTCATATGGCAAACAGCATGACGGACGGACGGACAGACAGATATAGCTAGTTCGACTTCCCTTTTCAATGGTGATCAAGAATATATATACTTTTTGGGTCTATCTAGCCTCCTTCTGTGTGCTACATATATTCGCACAAACTTAATATACCCTTTTTACTCTTTGGGTTCAGGGTATAAAAAAACAAACGCGAGCAAAGCTGCGGAGGCAAGGTAGTAATAAGTGATTTCATACAAAAACTTAAAAATGGACGGTTGGATTGTATAGAAGCTATACCAAAAAATGGGCGTGGTACCTTGGTTCTGACATACAAACTAATTACACAGCCCTGCAAATTTTCATTTTTCGGATGCGAATAAAATGGGACCTAGTGTTTCCGAAGGGAACTTTCGTGCTGAACACGCATCTGGGCTCAAAATTTTCCATCACGTCAGGTTTTCGTGAAAAAGGGGATTGAAAACCCTAAAATAGCGTTTTTGGACATTTTTAAAAAATTGTAGAGTAGAACCCTGACGTGCTACGATCTCCGTTATTGTCTGTAATTGAAGGTTGAACTTTGCTCTTTAAAATGAGCCCAAATTATTCGCATGCACCCTTAGAGTAGGGGGTCCACTTATGTTTAGGGGGGTTGGAAAAAATGAACATAGTAACTAATCTACCCCCAAAGTTTAGAAATACTAGAAGAAGCAGTGCTTCTAGGGGTATTCAATTTCGCTGATTACAGCTACTGATCTACAGTCAGATCATCAAAAAACCCCAGAGTATCAACTTTCAAATAAATCTAATCAATTTTTAACATTTCCGTCCGCCATATTGGATCCGCCATTTTGAATTTTTAAAAACCCTGACGTAATGGAAAATTTTTGAGCCCAGATTCGTGTTCAGCACGAAAATTCCCTTCGGAAACACTAGGTCCCATCTTATTCGCAATACTGATGCAGGGCTGTGTTATTAACCAAAAGCAGAAATAATAAGTATTTTCATACAAAAAACGCGAAAATGAATGGTAAATTTCTATGGTACTAGCGTTGATTGAGGGTAAAACGAATTCCTTGATATCCACCCGCAACCCATAATCACGACTGGGACAATCTGTGAGGATAGAGAATTTACTGAAGTAAATATGTAATCTGCGATATTAACCTCTGTTTAGAAATTAAACGAAGAACCGGCTGTTGATGCAGTTTCGGCTCGGTATTCAAATACGAAGTAAAGTTTTCTCCAGAGATACAAAAATTACAATCTACAACACGCTGATGATCCTGCCTATGCCTCTGCGGGTTCTGGTTGGTACGTTTATACCCGTTACACATAGTGTAAACGGGTATATTCAGTTTGTCCGAAAGTTTGCAACTCATTAAAGAAGGCGTCGGAGACCCCATAAAGTATATATATTATTGATCAGCTCGATGAGACGGATCGATTTAGCCATGTTCGTCTGTCTGTCTGTCTGTTGCGATGCGTTTTATTCAGAAAGTTTTTAAGATATTGACATGAAATTATAAACTTAAGCTTTTCTTGCTCCTAGGCAGTTTTTATGTCAAAATTAAGGAGCCACTTCCATTTTTAGGTATAGCCCACATACAAACTTACCGCACATTCTCGAATTTTTGTGTGAAAATAGGTAGTTTTTATGCATGTATTCACTTCAAATTTGGTAAAAACATTTCTTATTTATATACCCGTTACACATAGTGTAAACATGTATATTCAGTTTGCCCAAAAGTTTGTAACGCATTGAAGGAGGCATCGGAGACCCCATAAAGTATATATATTCTTGATCAGCTCGATGATACGAATCGATCTAGCCATGTCCGAATGTCTGTCCGTCTGTTTGTTGCTATGCAATTCATTCGCTTAGTTTTAAAGATATTACACTGAAATTTTAAACTTAAGCTTTTCTCGGCAATGACTAGGTTAAGTTCGAAAATGAGAGTGCCACGCCCATTTTTATGAATGAACTCGCTCACAATTGGGTAAAAACATTTCTTTTTTCATCCAGGGTCAAAACCAAGACACTACGCCCATTTTTTGGTATAGCCCCCATACAAATTTACAGCCCATTTTCGAATTTTTGTATGAAAACATTTATTTTTTCTGAATGAATTCAATTAAAATTTGGTAAAATCAATTCTAATGTCAACTTCATCGATATGGTAAAGATCGGGCTAATATTACAAAAAGCCTCCATACATATTTGATCAAATTCATCGTGAAATTTAATCTAAGCGCCTAGTGAACATAAAAACAATTAAAAGTTTTGTGAAACGGGTATTTCAGCTTCGGTTCCACCGAAGTTAACGTTTTTCCTTGCAACTAATATATAAAAATAAAAATTCTGCTAATTCTACTTATAAAAAACGTGACATATTACACATTATTATCTTTCATTATTATCTTTATGCACAAGATGTAGTGGGACGCCTGGAGAGACTAGATTTAATTTATTATATCTATTATAAAGAGAACCAAGAACGCGAAACGGATCGTTACATGCATAATTGCTCGCACAAGTCTGTA
Source organism: Leucophenga varia (assembly GCA_018903435.1). NCBI lineage: Eukaryota > Metazoa > Arthropoda > Insecta > Diptera > Drosophilidae > Leucophenga > Leucophenga varia. Next base: position 14,287 of record JAEIFJ010001180.1, on the reverse strand, counting down.
GGTAGAACAGTGAATAGTTTCTCGTAAACCTATTTGGAACAGAAAAGTTCAACAGCTGCAATGAACAAGGTGAGTAGAATTCTACGAGCAAACGACCTAGCTTTACACTGGCTACAGTTAAGCACTAGCCGTGGCGTTGACACCAGCAGCGCTGTCGCGACGTCGAAAAACTCTCTCACTGGTAGCCGATGAAGTTGGTACATGAAGAACTTGTCTAGCAAGTTTTTGAAGTAGTGGCACGGAATTGCACTCTTGCCAAAATGTTAAGATTGGTGCTGATTTTCGGTTTTTAACGTTTTTCACATAATAGTTTATTTGTGAAGATATGTCGTTTTCTGGTTCCGGCGATTTGTCTGCAAACTCGGAAAATCGATCTGTATTAGTGTTTTCTTTTAAGGTTTTTTTTCCAATTGACTTATCTGCCACAGACTAATTTTCAATTAATTTAATCATTTCGCGAACAGAATTGAGAACTTCGTTACGTGTCTCAACAGATAGAAAGCTAAGTTCCTTAAAAGAAGGATTTAAAAACAGAGCAACATAATGAATATTTGTTGGTTTGCACCGATCGATGAGAGCATCTTTACACGCGGTTTTAATGTTTTTGGTAACTTTAGTGTCATTGATGTTTTCGTTGCAGTGATTTTCTAATTTCCGGTACCATAAGGCGTATTCATGGATTGTTGGCACGCTATCAGAACTCCAGCACTCCGAACATTCTTTAAATAGCGATAAAAAAAGCAACAACTTGCTTTAAAAGTTGAAGTTAATGTTGCAGAGCCTTTTCGCGTCATTTCATTCAATTAAAATTGTTTGCACTTCTGCAAATGACCTAAAATGCTTTCTAACATAGTATAAATAGAGTTCCAACGAGTTTTTACATGTTGTTTCAAAGATTTGGACAGCTTTGAATTAAGCTCTGAGTGCTTAAAGTGAGCCACTAAAGATTTAGATGCATCTATTAATAATCCAAGTTCAGTAATGTTCGAATTCTCGAACAAGTCGTTCATTACCAAATTTAGGTTGTGGCATGCACAGGGCAGACGTTTATAATATTTAAAAAGCTGCCTTTACATTTGCGCCATTTGGGTTCGTTGGATACTTTTTTTTTAGAGGGAGTTAGGGGTGTTCTTTTTTAAAGTGGCGAACACATTCACGGGATTTTGTCGGCAGTCTTGCTACCAGACAAAAATTCACGGTTAGCTAGTAACTTTTACTTTAACTCATAGTTTTGGTCTATATAATGAGCTGTTACTGTTAGAAAGCCGCCGTTGTGAGTACTCATTTGTCCCCTTTTCGGGAGGGAACCCTATCGGTTGCCGGGCCAGTTCATTTTGCAATTGGTTTTTTACTAAATTGTACTCGGCAGGTAGAATGACACTAGTCAGAGTTTTTCTTGATTTTAATAACTCTGATACGTTCTGCTTTCCAAATTGAGCCCCGATATCAACTAAAGATTGTGCCAGCTTAAGAAAAACCTTCATCTAAAATAAAAAGTTTGTAAATTTTTGAATTTGATCACATCTTACGATCTACAACAAACATACCTTCGGTGGTACAAAATGGACGTAAATCCTTTTGTCAAAAAAGTTGCTGTCGACCAAGATTTTCAATCACCGCCGCCGGTATTTTTTTTTACGAATGTCTGCAAACTAGTTTGAATTTTGCCGCTATTGTTGTTTTGGTCTTGAGCACACTTGTGCCGGTGCATATCACTGGTACCATTTCGCGCCATAAACGGCAGCACTTCCAGGCATTGCGAGCAGCATACAAAGTCAACAAGCTTGCCATCGCATTCGACAAGTTTGAAATTTTTCCAAATCTTCTGATTTGGAATTCGATGTCTTTAATCGAATTCTTTTGTCTTTAGCAATTATTTTATTTTTTATTTCACTTTTTTTCATTATTGACGCCATTGTCGCTTAAAGTGTTGACGAATTTAAGGATAATTGCAAAAATGAGCTTTACAACACAAAATGAACTATTTTTCCCCAAAAGAAGTAAAAAGGAAACGAAATAAAAAAATACCAAAATGCAAATGTAGAAGTACATTTTTAGTGCAAAGTGTATGTGTACATATGTATATGCACATAGATAATTAAAAACTGTGCATTTAATAAAATTTTTTATTAGAAAACTCGAAGGCAAATTCGGGTCCCGAACAAAATTTTCGGGACTTGGGGGAATTTCGGGATAGTCGAGCTATCCCGAAAACTCCCTAAAATTTACTCTAGAAGTATCTACCAAATTTTGTAACAAAGTCATTGGCCAACAATTGGATTTACGACGTTCTGTATACGCATGGTATAACTAATCTAGTGTATCAACACCACCTTTAGTTTTGTTGTAAAACAACTCGTTAGAACATTGAGTCATATGCACTTTATAAAGATGTTTTGAGATGTTCATGTTTTGATTTGAATTCTATGTATGAGTCCACTTGACTCTGTTGTTTTTTGTCTTACAATTTTGTTAAGAAATATTAAAAAATTTTAAAAAAATTATTTTTTTAAATTATTACTGGCGTTTTTTTGGAGAAGATTCGTTTGCCTAAAAAATGCTACTAGGAAATTATATTTTTTCTTGAAAAAGAAAAAGAGTACAATGGACTCTGCTAAAGAACTTTTGAGGGTTAAATAGACGATCTTAACTTAAATAGATGATCTCATTCGTAATATGAAAATTATTGCGGAATGCGACAAATCGGTTTAAGGTCGTCTGATTGAAAAATGATAAATGCTTCTCATAATACATTCTAACACGAGGAAGTTTTAAACAGCTCACTATTATATGCTGGATTTTGTCAGCGGAACTATCTTTAAAAGGTGTATATATATCCAAAAAAAAATATAATCATTTATTTTGTGCTACATTATCTTACCTTTTTCTTTTAGCGTATAGAATTTTAAAATGAACAGAATTTGTATAAAATTGAGAAGTTATATATCTTGAAAAATATGCAAAAGGTGTTTCGAGTGCATATATTTCGATTTCCGTTTGGAAATCTGCAAATTCATTACGAATTAGAAGTCGTTTCTTCCATTTCATTTCTTTCTTTTTTGTGCAATGTAAAACAGACAATCCATGGCTAGTACTAGCTGCATTCGGAACAATATTCACAATATCAGTTAACTCCTAAAGAACTTACTATATGTCATCTACATAATTATTTCATCGTCTTCGTTATCTGCAGTAGTTTTTTCAGTAACTTGAAAGGTTGAATCTTGTACATTTTTTGTAACCATATCAATTTCATCTTCGCTGAAATTGTCATTATCGTCATCTTCACAGTCAGATATTGCGACTTCAGTTTCATATAACTGTTCATCAGTCAATTTTGTTTCAGACATTTTATCAAAAGCACTTTAAAATGCAGAGGAGAAATTAAAACAAACGCCACAAACAATATAAAACACAATTACTAAAACTAAACTTTGGAGAACAAATATGGAAAAATGCTCACTCTAAACACTTTTGTCCAATACATGGGAACATTAGTTTTGTGCCATTTTACCCAAACATTAATGTTTTTCTTTTTGATTTAAATAATATTTGATTTTTTTTGGTTGATGTATTTTGTGTATTAATTCATTTTTTCAAGCTCTGAAAACACCTTTTTTAGAGACTTAAAGTTGCACAAACTAGCGATCAATATGGTTAGAAAAAAAAAAAAAATACTGTTGGAAAATAAGGAAAAACGGTAGCTTCGGTGGAACCGAATCTGAAATACCCGTTACACAACACTTTTTATAGTTTATTTGTTCATCAGGCGCTTAGATTAAATTTTATGATGAATTTGGTCAAATTTGAATGGAGGCTTTATGCTATCCTTACCATATCGATAGTGTTGACTTACCAAAATTTTACCAAATTTTAATTGAGTTCATTCAGTAAAAAGGAATGTTTTTTACAAAAGCTCAAAAATGGACGGTAAGTTTGTATGGAGGCTATACCTTTAAAAATGGGCGTGGAACCTTGGATTTGACATTGGATGACATAAGAAGTGTTTTTACAAAATTGGGAGGTAAAATATTCATAAATAGTCCCAATATCACAAAAACTCGAAAATGGGCGTTAAGTTTGTATGGGGACTATACCCTAAAATGGGCGTGGTACCTTGATTCTCACATACAACCTTCTTAGGAACAAGAAAAGCTTAAGTTTAAAATTATATGTCAATATCTTAAAATCATTCGGAGTAAAACGCATCGCAACAGACAGACGGACAGACAGACGGACATGGCTTAATCGATTCGTCTCATCGAGCTGATAAATAATATATGTATATACTTAAGGGGTCTCCGATGCCTCCTTTAATGCGTTGCAAATTCTACAGAAAACTCTATAGTGTAAACTAATCTTAAGAGGCATACTTGTAGGTAGTCTGTTTTCCATATTTGATAATATATATACCAGCCACACATAGTGTGAAGGGTATATTCAGTTTGTCTGAAAGTTTGTAATGCATTGAAGGAGATGTCATAGATCCCATAAAGTATATATAGTCTTGATCAGCTCAATGAAACGAGTCGATCTGTCTGTCTGTCAGTATTTACTCGGAGACTACAAGAGATATTAAGCTGAAATTTGAAACTTAAGCTTTTCTCGGCAACGACCAGGTCAAGTTTGAATATGAAAATGCATCGCCCATTTCTTGGCATAGGCCCCACACAAACTTACTGTTTATTTACAAATTTTTTTTTTTGAATATCTGTATTTTTAGCTAAAATTTTGATACCAATATTGCGTCTTAACGTCTTAACGTTGTATCAGACCATTGACCCCATCCCATCCCATCTCGAAGTTCTATTGAAGCCATTGATGCTAACACATAAAAATAGATGTGACTGGTATTTAAGCTTCGGTTCTTTAAATTCACTCAGTGTCCCTTTTGTTGTGATTTAATTGTAGTCCCAATCAATCTTTAAAGCTGCATAAAATTTGACATTAAAGATATTTGTAATGCATTGTGTAGATATGATAACTCATATATGTATAATTGCACTATCCAATTTAAAACTCGCAAATCGTTCCAGATAAATACGTATTGTTCAATCCATGTGCAGACGTACAACAATAATGCATCTATTTGTGAATGACTGAGCAGAACTATGAGAATATTTAAAATTCCACACATCGAATGCTGTGCAAATAGCGCACGGTGATGAGCATCAAAGCGAACTTCATGCAATTGTGGTGTGGGTGTGGCTTGGCGTTTGTATACTGCATGACGATTCTTCAGCTTTTGATGAAATTTCAAATTAACCTCACGGAAAGTGGGTGAAAATATATATATATATATATATATATATATATAATATAGCTGCAAACTTTATACACATATACATATGTATCTGTGCTTCTATGAATGTATGCACACCGAAAAAAATTGGTATGAAATAGCAGTGAATATCTCATTTTTTCATAATAAACAAAAAATACGCTCAAGTCGTTTATGCTTGACTGCTAGATACCCTGTACCTAATTTTTATGTACTTTGAGTTTGGCTTTATACTTTAAACCATACTTTATTGTATTTGAGTTTAATATGGGGGGCAAGAACTTAAATTTGTTTTGTTTCTACCATAATCGATATATTTTGTTGTAATCATTATTAGCATAATTTATACTAAATTTTGAGTTCGTAGATTAGACAAAGAAGTTTTCATACAATAAATAAAAATGGTGTAGGTTTGTATGGGGGTACCCATTAATATTTACCCAAAAAAATTTATTTATTTATTTCATCGACATCCTTATCGATTTCATGTATTATCAAAATTATCAATAGTTGATGATATTAAACGATTTTTTACCTCTGATAGAAAATTCATTCGCTTTTTACTTTGTGACCGTCTTTATCAAGGATAATACTGAATATTAGTGGATTTGAAGAATCCATTTCTATACAAACAAATTATTATTTATTTGGCTCTTTTATCGGCCATGAGAACGTCCGTCTATCGACACATTTTCATCGAACCATCCAAAAAAAAGTGAAGAAGCGGTTATTATCTGGGCACCATGTGTCAAAGTTTTTTTTTTTGGTGAAACGGGGCAAGTAGATGCAAAAATTAATATCATACACATATAGAGGAACAATATTGTGTTAGAAGTTAAGAACATCTCTTTAGCATTGCTAAGGGAATACTTTTCTTTTACGAAACAGTAAAATATTTACGTAAGTCTTGCCTTGGGCATCTTTTACCAAAAACACATTAACAAAATTTGTCACATTCAACATTTATTGTTTGACAATCTTTTGATTTTACATAATATGTACTTTATTTTCCTTATTCTATGTTTTCTAATTTTAAAGAAAAGTCGAATACAATCAAAAGTTGCAGGGATGCACTTTTAATGAAGTTAATATTTTTTAAACCGTAAAAAAAAATTCAAATTTGCGCCAAAAAAATTTGAATTAGGGACCAGTGTGCATTAAAAGAATATTTAAAATTTGTACATATTACACATAGTGCAAACGGGTATATTTAGTTTGTCCGAAAGTTTGTAACGCATGAAAGGAAGTTTAGGAGACCCCATTAAATATATATTCTTGATCAGCTCGATAAGACAAATCGATTTAGCCGTGTCCGTCTGTTGCTATGCGTTTTACTCAGAATGTTTTTATGATATTGATATGAAATTTTAAACTTAACCCTTTTTAGTCATAGGCAGATTGTATGTTAGAATCAAGGTGCCATGCCTATTTTTAGGCATAGCCCCATTCAAATTTACCGCCCATTTTCGAATTTTTGTATGAAAAAAGTTATTATACACGAATGTATTCACTCCAAATTGGGTAAAAACACTTCACATGTCATCCAATGTCAAATTCAAGGTGCCACGCCCATTTTTAAGTATATCCCCATACAAATGTAGCGCCCATTTTTGAGTTTTTGTATGTAAACATTTATTACTTCTGAATGAATCCAATTAAAATTTGGTAAAATCAATTTCATTATCCGCCTACGTGAACACTATCGATATGGCAAGGATCGGGCTGATATAAAATGAAGCCTCTATACAAATTTGACCAAATTAATCGTGAAATTTAATCTAAGTAGCTGGCGAACATACACATATAAACTATTAAAAGTGTTGTGTAACGGGTATTTCAGCTTCAGTTCCACCGAAGTTGACGTTTTTTTTGGTTTAAGATAAATTTGGTATTTTTCAACACCAGCTGTTGGCGTCATTTCACTTAAAGTTTTATTCAAAACTTAAATTACATAAAATACTCTTTTTACACCATTTCTATCTATCAAACAGATAAAAAATAAATAAGTTCTTTATCTGTTTGATATATAAAAAGTGTAACGTCTGCAACAGGCAAAAACAAATAATTATATAGAACGTTTTACTTTTTGGGCTCGAATCACCCATTTTAGAATCCTTAAAAATTCCTTTTTTTTTTGTTATGAGATTTTTTTTGCAGAGAGAAATATATTTAACAGTCAGAAATATGCGTACCTTGTAAAAAAAGGGTAAATTTAAATTATAGACAATAAAATAAAAAAAAAAAAAAAAAAAAAAAAAAAAAAAAAAAAAAATTGACGAAGAACCATCATTTCACTTGAAGTGATGTTCTGACCATTTTAGCAATATAAGACTGGAAAATATTTTCTTGTCATTTTTTTTAAAATTGCGTATAAATCCTGCTTTTCTGCTATTATATATAACAAATTAGAGCGACATAAAATTTTTGTTACTGGTATACCTTTTTTCGGATTGGCCGATATACATGATAATAAAAATAACAAATGTAACTATGAAATGATACTTATTCAACAGGATACAAACATCGACGCTTACGGGCAAATTCATTCACCATATAAAAGGTTGTCATGATTTCAGATTCCACAGCCATTAGCATGAGATGACTCAAGCGTTCATATCTCATTGCTGTGCAAATATTAGATTTTACGGCCCTTGTACGATACTGCTAGTGTCAAAATAATGCTATTGGCAGTTTTTCCAAACTCCGTACTACATCAAGAATTGTTTCTTCTTTTTCAAACATTCTCTTGCTAAGCCTATTTGGTTGATTAGAAGAGTTACATTAATGCGTGAGTTATAATTTTGGAAATTTCTTTAACTGAAGTTTCGGGGGAAAAAACTTTTGGAGTACCAATCAAGTGTTTCTAATATATTCAAATGATCTAATTTATTATTGAGTCGCAATTTATAAAAATTTGTCAACAACTTCAAAGTATATTTTACGCATCTTTTCATCAATCTTCTGTGGAAGTATTTTAGAATGCTTGCCAAGTGTTGGCATTGTCATTGCGGAAGGTGGTTTAGGGATAATCTCACTATCACCTGCACGGTGGTGTCTTGGAAAGATTACCTTACGCGAATCATGAAAAAATAAAATTGTTAATTTTTTTTCAATAAATTATGAATTTTTGATATTTATTAAAAATATTTAAAATAATAATTTACCTTTCTATTGATACGAAGCTCGAATTTATTGTTGATATGAACATCAATTCGATCTCACATTTTTTCATATTGTTCGATTTCAGTACTAAATTTAATACTATATATTTTAATAGTTAAACCATATTTTTTTTTTTATACCTGTTACACTAGTGTAAACAGTTATATTCAGTTTGTCGGAAAGTTTGTATCGCATTAAGGGAGGCATCGGAGACCCCATAAAGTATATATATTATTGATCAGCTCGATGAGACGAGTCGATTTGGCCATGTCCGTCTGTCTGTTTATTTCTACGCATTTTTTTCGATTCAAAAGTACAACATTTTGTCAAGTTCTTATAAGAAAACAAGAAAAAGCGTTAGCTTCGGTAGAACCGAAGCTCAAATACCCACCACACAAAATTTGTTTGATCATCAGTGACGTACATTATTTTCCGCAAAGAGGTTGGGTGGGCGCATCTCAAGTTGGGGCTCATATTAGAAGTATATACGTAAAATTTTACATAACATAACAAAAATTTTCTTAAAAAATAAAAAAAGTAGAAGGTAAGTTTGTATAGGGTCTGTTAGTTATAGCGACCCGATCCTTGTCATATCGGTAGTACATTCAAAGAATGACAGTAGGAGTGATTTTACCCAGATTGGATTGAATATCTTCATAAATAAGAACTATTTTCTTACAAAAATGGGCGGTATATTTGTATGGGGACTTTACCTATAAATGGGCGTGGCATATTGGTATTGATATTAGATGACATAGGAAGTGTTTTTAATCAATTCGTAGCAAATACCTTACGAAATAATAACTGTTTTCATAAAAAAATCGAAAAAAAGTGGTAATTTCGTATGGGGGCTATACCCGGAAATAGGTGTGGCACCTTTCTTCTGATATTGGATGGCTTTAGAAGTGTTTTAACCTTATTTGAAGTGAATTCATTCATAAATAAATACTTTTTTCATATAAAAACTTTAAAAAAGCTGTAAGTTTGTATGGGGGCTATACCTAAAAATGGGCGTGGCACCTTGGTTTTAACATACAAAGTAGTCGTTCCCGAGAAAACCTTAAGTTTCAAATTTCAGCTCAATATCTTAATATCTTCACCGAAAAAAATGCGAAGAAATAAACAGACAGACGGACAGACAGACGGACATGGCTACATCGATTCGTCTCGTCGAGCTGATCAATAATATATATACCTTATGGGGTCTACGACGTATCATTCAATGCGTTACAAAATTTCCGACAAACTGAATATACTTTGCACACTATGTGTGGCGGGTATAAAAAATGTATTTATAAAGCGAATGGCTTCAAATATGGTGCAAATTCTTCTTATACCATGCCAAATCTTCAGTTTAAAATTGGTTCAAATCGGACCGTGAATTTCTAAATTTTAAAGAATATATTTAATTTGTTTAGTATTTTTAAATAAAATTTAATTCAAATGCTGCACATGAAGGTCTATAAACGTCAAATGATGTGTAACAAGTATATGTAAAAGCTTCAGTCCAACCTTTCTTGTTTTTATACCCGCCACACATAGTGTTAAGGGTATATTCAGTTTGTCTGAAAGTTTTTAACGCATTAAATGATACGTCGTAGACCCATAAAGTATATATATTCTTGATCAGCTCGATGAGACGAATCGATCTAGCCATGTCCGTCTGTCTGTCTGTCTGTTTATTTCTACGCATTTTTTTGGATGAAGATGTATAAGATATTACGCTGAAATTTGGAACTTAAGCTTTTCTCGGCAACGACTACTTTGTATGTTAAAACCAGTTGCCACGCCCATTTTTAGATGTAGCCCCCATATAAACTTACCGAAATTTTTCAAATTTTTGTATAAAAATAGGTATTATTTATGCATGTATTCATTCCAAATTGGGTAAAAACTCTTCTTATGTCATCCAAAGTCGAAACCAAGGTGCCACGCCAATTCTTAGATATAGCCCATATATAAACTTACCGCCAATTTTTGAATTTTTTATGAAAATAGGTATTATTTATAAATGTATTCACTCAAAATTGAATAAAAACACTTCTAATAACATCCAATGTCAAAAAAAAAGACCAAGCCCATTTGTAGGTGTAGCCCCCACACAAATTTACAGCCCATTTTCGTATTTTTGAATAAAAATTGGAATTATTTATGAGTTTATTTACTCCAAATTGGGTAAAAACACTTCTTCATCCAATTCCAAAACCAAGATGCCCTGCCCATTTTTATGTATAGCCCCAATACAATCTCACCGATTTTGTTTGAACTTTTGTATGAAAAAATAATTATTTTGTCTGTACATTTATAAATGTATATCAGCCACTGAAGATCACACATAAACTATTCAAAGATTCGTGTGGCGGGGTATTTATGCTTCCACCGAAGTTGACATTTTTCCTTGTTTTTTTTTAAACAATTTTATCTACGAGCTACCTTTATACAATAAATAGATTTACAATGACACTTAATTAAATTACATTTATTGTGGTCTTATAGGCACAACATTAATGCTAATCGCTTAGCTTATAATATGTTTTACATTGAACTATGTATATGAAAAAAATATTATAATACTAAAAGTAAAAGTTTTTTTTGGTGTACTCGCATGTATTATATTTTTATTTTTATTCAGGCGCAGATAAATTTATGTAGACGTGAGCGTTCGCAAGGTTGAATATGCTAGAGCTTATTTCAAGCAAAAAATTAAACAAGTAAAATTTGTGTATTCAAATTTAGGCTATCCACTACAAACTTTAATATTTGTCACATAAAATGATTTCATAAATTAAGATTAAACTATCTAGATAAAAAAGTTAAGATAATTTCAAAATTTTTTACCACTTACACTGTTCAACGCGATCCAGCTCTTAAGCAACACGGGGAAAAATGTTGTTGATTTTTTACATCCAATAGGATTTGGTTAAAAGATGTCATGCAAACGATTAGCTAAGGTGGTGACCCTCAAAATAGCACAATCGTTAATGGCGCCTTCTCAAGCAGGTTGCCTCGAGAAATAACTGTTACCTTGCCTATATATAGCGGATCTCTGTTTTCATTCGTTTCTCCAAAACTAGTAGGAAAATGAGCAAGAAAATACCTCGACACAGGCTGCTAGGCTGCTGGGGACAGTGAGGATGGATGAAATCCGCCCACAGGCAGCAAGTTCCCAGCCTTGTGTAACCAACTTAATGCAACCGAACGGCTAGGCCAGCAACGTCAGGAAAAGCAAACATTCCCTGTTTTGTATAGGTCAGAAGCGAGCGACGTACAACTCAAGCTTCAACTGAGGAGAGAAAAACCATAGCCATTGCTGCCACTTCTCGGTGCTTTAGGTGGTTTGGATGACCATACCTGACGGGATTAAAATGGTATCTTAGATATCAACTACCGTTAAACCTACTGCTAATGAAAACAAACACTGGAAGTGATTTAAGGTCACGATTTAAAAATATGAACCTGGTTTGATCCCTTAACAGAGATGGTACAACTAAACAGCTGAACGAGGATGGGCTTCGACCAATCATTGAAAAAGAAGACTAAAGGGAAACAATCAATAAAAAATAAGAGAAAAGGGTAATCGACTTCGCCGCGGGCGGTAAGACGGTCATAAGAAGCACCAGATTCACACACCTCGACATCCACAAGACAACTGGGCGCAGTAGCGTCCCAGGCGTCAGCACCCAAATAGACCACGTGCTGTTCGATGGCAGCCTTACATTGTGCGTGTTTAATGTACGAGCAAACAAAGGTTCCAACATCGACTCGGACCACTAACTTTTTCTAGCCTAGTACAGCACACTCCAGGTGAGCTATCGCACCATACACCAAAAGGTAAATGTTGGTAGGCTAAACTCGCAGCAGAACGCCGCACAGTGGTATTGCTTCATACATTTTCGTGCAAAAAATAGAAGGAACTCTCCTATGATATTGAAATCTTTGAAATGTTGAAATGGGCAAAATTCGTCAGTCCCTAGGGGTTTGTAGAGATCTTGGTAGCATTACTGCTTGGCAGCACTTATCGAAGTCTGGCATCACTAACAGCTGAGAGCAATTTAATAAATCGCAGCTCACTTAACAAATCTATTGCAGCCAACTTAACAGAATCAAGTAGAGACTTCCTGCCTGCAGTCACATATTTTTCTTAATATTATAATTAGTAATGTAGTGTAAATTAAGGTAATAATAAAATTATAAAAACCAAATAATCTTCAAACTTAATCACTACAGGTTCCTCCCATAACCCTATATTAGATTATTTCAAAATTTTTGTATGGGAGACACATACCAATTGTTGCATGTCTTATCGAATCTCTGTCAGAATATTGTTAAAAGAAAATTAGGGACTTTGCTGAAAATGGCCCTAAATCTTTAGTCCCTAGAAGGTAACTTTCATCGACCTTTATAAATTTCTTACAACATTTTATATGGGAGGAGATATTTGCAAATGGCTGTCTATCTTACCGAAACTTAGTTTAAATCAAAATTATTCAAGTACATATATAAATTTTGTTAACTACACTATACTATATTATTCAAAAAGTTGCCTAAGAGGTTGAAGGAATATGCTTATAATCCATCGTTTCTTAAACTGACTAAGGTTGTCTCTGAACTGCTTATTTTACTATTCAAATTTTATCTTTCAAAAGCGGATTTTTGTTTTGTTTTTATAAAGGCATATATGAACATTTTCACAGCAACAAATAATTTATTGTTTTCCTGTATCAAATTATATGATTTTGTTTAGAATAAATTCTTGTTATAATTGGAAATAAATTGTTGTTTTAATTTATATCATTAAAAGCTTAAGCCAAAAAGTATGCACCACTTTTTTTTATTTTAAAATGCATTCCACTTTTTGTGTTAAAATTAACAACTTTCTTTAATAGTCGAGAGGAGTTGTTTTGTGGATGAAGTTTTTATTTTTATACCCGTTACAAATAGTGTAAACGGGTTTATTCAGTTGGTCTGAAAGTTTGTAACGCATTGAAGGAGGCATCGGACCCGACCCCATAGTGTATATATATCTTGATTAGCTCGATGTTCTTGTATAGCCTCCATACAAATTACCCGCCCTTTTTCGATTTTTTTTATAAAAATGGGATTATTTATAATGGGTTTCACTTCAAATTAGGTAAAAACACTTCCTATGTCTTTAAATGTCAAGGTACCACGCCCATTTTTAGGTGTGGCTTCCATACAAACTTACGCCCCATTTTCAGAAGAAAATTATTGTTATATCTGTATTTTTAGCTTAAAATTTGAAACCAATATTGTATGCAAACTGGGATGATGATTACAAAAACTCTTTAAAGATTCGTTTGACGGGTATTTCAGCCTTGGAGTTTTTTGAATTTTTTTTTTTTTTTTTTTAGCTAAAAGAAAATTGCAAATTAGGCGTTTCATGGAACCATTTTCATTCGCAAATATCTTTAGGACCACTTCTAGTGTTACCTGTCTGCTCATCAATTATAATCAAAGAGAAAGAGCTAAATATTAATAAAAACATCACATAAATATCAATATTTAAAATATGTCATAATCACAAGCTACTGTATTGGGTGCAAATTTTTAAAGTTTTGCAGCCAAATCTTTCAGTGACATTTACTCATTAAATTCAAAAACAAAATATTATATATTATGGAAACAAAATTATGAGTTCTTGTTAATGAAACATTTCTTTATCAAACTGCATCATTAGATTTTTGAAATTCAATGGTCGAAAATTTGCTTTTTCACGAAAATACCACCGTGCGCCGGTGTGCATATGCTTCGGTGCAAATGTCCCAACCGACGGATCATTACAATTTTGCGTTTCAAAGGCATCTGCTCAACAAATTATTGCAT
>JAEIFJ010001178.1:0-12579 GCA_018903435.1 Leucophenga varia | reverse complement strand
AGCTGTTGATCGTATCTTTTTTTTTCATTTTTTTTTTTTTTTTTCTTTGTTGGTATTAAATTTCTTTTCTAATTATAATTATTATTTTCGAAGCGACCAAAATGTTAAATAAATTAATATATTTTTTATTGTGTATCAGCTAAATTTTAATAAGAAAAGTCGAAGTCTTTTCATATTTATAGGACACTTTATTTAGTTGGGTTTGTTGCTCTACAACGAAATGTGCGATTCGCCATATATTTTGTACTTAAAAACCTTTCAGATATTTGGAGCTTCCATCGTATAAAATCTGAAGTTCAATTGTTTTTATTGATACACTTTATTGATACATTTTATTATGTTGTTACTCTTTATTAGTTAGGATCAAAATGAAACAAGAGGCCACAGGTAAGCTTACAGTGCCCTATAGATGAAAATGTTATATTTTCCATAAAAAACTAAACAAATTATGCATCGAATAAGTCGATAATCGACAAACACCAAATCAGAACAGTATCTATGCGATTCACTCATTCTTAATCTAATACGTGTCAGTTTATTTTTTTAAGCAAATTGTTAGGGAATACTGTTTTGTGTTGTACTCAAGTTATTCACTAAAAATGGGAGACCACAATATATGCAAATATTGTTTCTATATTTTAATTTGTTTGAAATTGAAGATGAATTGATGGTGTATATTTGTATTGTTTCCTCCATCTTAAATTTGCATCCAACGTAGCTCATATTCCAATAAGGAATTTCCGACCTACCAATGTACAATGGTAAATTGGGGATTTACTTTTATTACTCTTTTTTGTAAATTGGTACACAACTTCGATTTTATTATGATAAATTATTATATTAAACATCAGAATGTTTTTTTTAATCTTTTTTTTTTTAAATTATTTATTTATTTCTTATTGGATTACACAGTTAAACAGTAATTTTCTTGAAAGATAATGTCCACGATTTCTGAAAGTATTTTTTTCGTAAAACAAAAACTGTTTAGGTACTTTTGCAAGATACCCTGTACCCAATCTATATGTACCTAAAGTTAGGTTCTATTTGACTACCATACCTCATTGAATTGGATTTTCACAGAAAAACTTAAAAAAATCGGGTATATCTTTGAATGGGGTTATACCTAAAAGTTTGTTGGGGCTACCCATGTTGGAATATTTCATTGGGACTATCATAGACATAATTTATACTAAATTTAAATTTTCTAGAATAAAAAACAATGACGTTTTTATGTAAAAACCCAAAATTTTGGAGTAAATTTGTATGGGGGCTATACCTAAAATTTTGTTAGTCCTACCCATGTTGGGATATTTTATTGGGACTATCATTGACATAATTTATACTAAATTTGAACTTCCTGGAATAAAAAACAATGACGTTTTTATGCAAACCCAAAATTTTGGGGTAGATTTGTATAGAGGGTACTCCTTAAAAATGGGTCTAGAGAAAAACCGTTTGTAAGTGCACACTTGACGGCCTAGGAGAGTCTAAGTTTCAATTTTGAAAGCTCTACCTCTTATAGTCTCCGAAATAATCGTTTCATACGGCAGACAGCATGACAGACGGACAGACAGACATAGCTAGTTCGACTACCCTTCCAATGCTGATCAAGAATATATATACTTTATAGGGTCTATCTTGCCTCCTTCTGTCTGTTACATACATTCGCACAAACTTAATATACCCTTTTACCCTTTGGGTACAGGGTATAAAAAAAAAGAATACACATACACCGGAGCAGTACTATATACAATACTATCAGGGGGTGTCACATAAAATCTCTTTTGGTTTACCTTTCATATCTCTCCTGAATTCAATGAAATAGTAAAAAAAAAAAATGTTCAATTAGTTTCAACTGTACATTTATAAAAAATTAACAAAAATATACGGTGTATATTTTATTTATTTTTTGAATAATGTTTGAACTATTTGTGAATTATATTCATTATTTTGTTGAATTAGCAGATTTCAGTGTAAAAAAACTGTATCACTTTTTCATAAGAATTCTAAATCTTATGATAACTTTACCGTAAGGGCAATTCAAAAATTTTGATGTGGTTATGTTAAAAAAAAAAAAGAAAAAAATAAATTTGGTCTTTCTATTGCAAGGAACAAGACATTTTTCATACAAAAAGGTAAAAAGTTGAGTATTATGATCCGATTACACATTGCAACATATTGAGATTTGACTGTCTTCGATCATCATTTACATTCAATGACAACGAATAAATGGTATTTGTACTATATTTCGATTTTCAGCAGTGTTTGTTCATATTGGTTTGCTACACATTTATATTCTCCTCTTTTATACCTACAATTAAGCTCGAAAGCAGCGAATCAAAATTTCTATCGGTTTACTAGTTCTAGATATAAATGTTCAAAAAAGACTTTCTAAATACGAATGTTACGGTAAAACGCAAATACGAGCTAAACTAGATGGTTTGGCATGTTTCGATAAGGACTTTCAAGAACGTTAAGCCGAAATGGAGTTTACATTTAATGATAGCAATGCATCTGGAGACTTATTTGGTCTTTTATTGGAACTATCATCAAAATATTTTTATACCCGCCACACATAGAGTGAAGGGTATGTTCAGTTTGTCTGAAAGTTTGTAACGCATTGAAGGAGACGTCGTAGACCCCATAAGGTATATATATTCTTGATCAGCTCGATGAGACGAGTCGATCTAGCCATGTCCGTCAGTCAAATAAAACATATAGCCCCATACAAACCATTATCACCCATTTTCTAATTTTTATTTTTCAACAAATATTTATTTATTCCGGCCCGGCCCCCCCCAATTTTCCGAAACGGCGGGGCGGCGGTTACCCTGTTTTAATTGGGTTCCTTGGGTTTGTAAAAAAGGTTATGATAATTCTAAATTTGGAAGATTTTGGGGCTAAGAACCCCGT
This sequence comes from Leucophenga varia, assembly GCA_018903435.1. Classification (NCBI taxonomy): domain Eukaryota; kingdom Metazoa; phylum Arthropoda; class Insecta; order Diptera; family Drosophilidae; genus Leucophenga; species Leucophenga varia. Next base: position 9,666 of record JAEIFJ010001178.1, on the reverse strand, counting down.
TAAAAAAAGTTTTTCTAATCTGTCGAAGTCGAAGAAATATGAATATACTTTATACTCTAACATGTCTTTACTTGATGGTGATATATAGTATGTTCATGACCCAGTTTTCAATGTCCTTTATTTTGTTAGGTTGCTTTTGTCAACTTGTTCTTTCTTTTGTTTACAAAGATGGCAGGAATGAGAACAAGCAATATAACAATGAAAGGAATTCAAAAAATTTACATTCTAAGCCGCTCACTTCCGCATAGATATTCCTCTACTAATACTCGTGTATATAATATAGTTACGAGTTATTAAAATATAAACGACACGGTCCGGAAAGAATTGGTGATAAAGAAGTAAATGGAAATGCATTTGGCAATTAGTGAGCAGTCAAATCAATTTTCTAAACTAATTGCTAGCAATCAACAAACTTAACAATTTATTTATGACTTAATAGAAATAAACTAAACAAGAACTGCAACAAATAAAAAAATAGTGACCAAGTGAAGGATGACAAGGGACAAGTTGTTTTAACCATAAGGATAATAAGGATAACACATGCCGCAAGACAATTACAAACATAACGATTCGGTGTTCGTTCTGTAGCGCCATGCGCAGCCGCTGTCGCAGTTGCACAGAAGAACAAACAAACGCCGACCTCTAATTAATAAATTAAAAACAAACTATCAAACGACCAACAACGAAGGCGTCAGTCTATGGACTTCGGAGAACGAACGATGGAGCGGTAAGCCAAGCAAAAGGACCCTCGGGCATATACATCGCATCTTTTCTGGGATAAACATACAAATAATTACCTGCGCCTGCATCAACGTTTTCAGTTGGATTGGATTTAATGGCTCGCTCGCATGTGGCGCATCTGTTTGTATCCCAATCTGAATGAGCATTTTCTTGCATATTCTATATGCCTACAAATTCTTCGAAGCAGACGGACACGCGGATAATCAAATATGGTCGGTGCTAGTGGCTGAAGTTAAAATTTTATTTTCTTTTATGACCTGGCGTTAAGCATGTTAGCTCAACTGATCAGCAGACTTCAGGATTGAGGAGGCGTGCTTATTATGAAACTCTAATTTGTGTTTATTTCGAAGTCGGAAGTTGTGTGTGGTCTTTTATAGATAGTTTCCGCAAAATATTTAAACTTTAATGTCATTAAGAAAGTACTAAAACAGAATTAATTCTTTCTTTTTTGATAAAATCTTATTCATGTCAGAGAAATCGGGTTCAAAACCAGATATTGCTATAATTCTTTTTCGTCTAAATTAGTGAAAACAAGAAAAAACATTTACTTCGGTAGAACCGAATCTCGAACTTAACACAGTCGTTGCCGAGAAAAGCTGAAGTTCCGAATGTCAGCTTAATATCTTTATATCTTCAACGAAAAAGATGCATAGAAATATACAGACGGACGGTCAGACAGACAGACAGGCGGACATGGCTAGATCGATTCGTCTCGTTGAGCTGATCAAGAATATATACTTTATGGGGTTTACGAAGTCTCCTTCAATGCGTTACAAACTTTCAGACAAACTGAATATACCCTTCCCACTATGTGTGGCGAGTATAAAAAACTCGCTTGATCAAAAAATGGCCTCCATAGAAACTATTTCGATGAATACAATTAAGTTAGAATGTCGTTTAGATATTCTTAACTCATATATAAAATTTCAGTTCGGAAATAGATCTTCTTGGGTCCATAAAATGAAAAAAGAGCCGATTTAAAAAAATGTTGGCTAAAAAAAAAATTAGCAGTGCTTCGGTTCGTGTTGTCGGGCCTATGATCCGCTGGTTCGTTTTTTAGTTACTGTCGAACTACGGTTCGGTTCAAGAGGTCAAAGTAAAACAAATGAAAAATATGGATAAGGACTTAGATAGAACTTCGAGATGGGATGGGTCAGTTGTTCTTTGTTCTTTGCTAGAGGTGGGTGTGGATTTAATGAAAAAAGATTATGGCGTCCATATAATCAGCATTTGTATCAAATTTGAACTTAAAATACTAAACAAAGAACAAATATTACTAAAAATATCAATCAAAAATAATAAAGCTACCCTATACACGACGATTTGCTATTTGGTTAAATCGAATGAATACTTTTTGTGTAACAAGCGCTGAAACACAGAAAAAATTATATTATTCATTTTTATACCCTGTACCCAAAGGCTAAATGGTATATTTAGTTTGTGCGAATGTATGTAACAGACAGAAGAAGGCAACATTGGAAGGGGAGTCGAACTAGCTATGTCTATCGGTCCGTCTGTCAGTCCTGCTATCTGTCGTATGAGAAAAGATTATCTCGGAGACTAGGGCCACCATACTTGAAACTTAGGCTCTCCTGAGCCGTTAAGTTCACACTTGCAAACGGTTAATTGTTGGTTGATTAATCGATTAATGAACTAACAATCAATTTTTTTTGTATAATCAACTGATCAATTAGTTGAAGAATCAATAATTGATTAATCAACTGAGTATTTAATCAAAAATCAAGTAGTTGGTACAGTCTAGAGGTCAGTTTCGCCATTGATTAGCAAGCGTGATAAGAAAGCTTTTTCTAGATTAGAAGCAAAAACAAAAAGAAGGGGATCACTTTTCATCTTTTTTAAGTTATTCTAAGATTATGAAATATAATAAAATAAAAAATTTTATTAAAACATATTTTTTGATAATTATGATTAATCAGCAACAATCTATTTATATTTACAATCATCAACAATCGATTATTTCTAACAATCACAAGCCCTACTCTTCATTCATTTTAAAGGGTACACCCATACAAATCCATCCTAAAATGTTGTGTTTTGCATAAAAACGACATTCTAGGAAGTGTAAATTATTCCTATGATAGTCCCAATAAAATATCCCTATATGGGTAGGACCAGCAAAATTTTAGGTATAGCCCCCATACAAATATACCCCATTTTTTAAGTTTTTTTTTAATGAAAATCCAATCCAATACAATGAGATATGGTAGTAAGATACGACTTAACTTAAGGTAAATTAAGATTGGGCACAGGGTGTCTAGCAGTCGAGCATACTCGACTTCATCGTTTTTCTCATTTTTTTTTAAATTATAATTTTTAATCCCAATTTTTTAGTAATAAACTATTTTCATTTGTTTTAAAATTTGAAAATTAAGACAATTTCTTTGCGAAATCATGAAATCTAAGATACAAATTGGACTAAAAGTGTGAAAGTTATAAAGTAATAAGTTAAAACCAACAAATTTATTTATTGATTTATGAATATAAAAATCAAAATTTATTTATTTTTTGTTTGATTCTAACTATAAAGGCGATATATTTTATTTTGATTTATAAATGTAAAAGAGCGAAAAATCATTTATTCGACCATAAATACAGATTTTTGGGGTTTCCCGAAGATTCCAATTACACAATTGTGTTTTACTCGACCAGTCTCAAAATCTGGTCGACCACCGAACATTTTCAATTTTATTGGAATTCAACTTAATTTTGGAACTATTTTTGGACGGATTCAAAAATCACATTACCAGAGTGGCTGGAATTAAAAATTTATCACAAGATGTAATTTAGCGTCACATATGTACCTACTGAAAGCAATCTGCACACATGATTTCTTGAGATTGTGATGTGCGCAAAATTGAGTAATACGATTTTGTATAGAAGTTCATCATTTATTTATAAAAAACCCACATATTTCTGGCTCAAGACTTAACAAATTCTGAGAATAAAATATCTGTTGCTACTCACATTGCGTGTCCGAGGATACAAGAATATTACTTACCTTTGTTGCAAAGTACTTATCGTTTGGGAAACTACTTTGAGTTGTCGTGTCTGTGTATCAACCAATTTTCTGCCCACTGCTGCCCACTACTCGACATTATCAAGTCCTTTTAGGCTTCTATGCTTCTATTAAATTTTGCCATAGCCACAAGTAATGTCCTTGCTCAACTAAATTGAACATTGTTACAATCTTTAGTATAAAAATTCTTGTATAATCAAAGCAGAATTAAATATAGTGGGTTGGTTAAAATTCCGAATCGGTTTAAACCAGTTTGAAGACTTTGTTTTATGACAGAAATTTTTTTTTGCTTCTGGGTCCCTCGGTTCGCACTTTTAAGAACGAAACAGCAAATATTTGTTAATTATAACACTGTAGTGTTTAATTTAAAGCTTTTTGATTAACAAATCAAACTAATATTTGGGTTTTTGTAATTAAAAGTAAGCGGGACCCGGCAGGAATCACGGTATTCGCGTTCTGACGTCCATCTTTGTCCATCATACAAAGTTTTTAAAATATTAAAGGGGCTTTGTTCGCTAACTGCATTGAATAAATAATACTAGAAAACACCAAAGCGGATCTGATTTTTCATTCCCAAAAAAATGAAAAAAAAATTGTTCATAAGAAGGGTTATTGAAACGCTTGGAAACGGATCTTAAGAAAAATATTTGGATGGCATTTTTGGAATTTTACCCAAAAAATACGAAATAGAAGTGTGACAACCCAGATCCTTAGATAAAGTCAAAACATAAAAAGGTAGCGTTATATTTCTCATGAACAAACGATTCAGTTATTTCAGTTATTATACCCGTTACACAAAGTGTAAACGGGTATATTCAGTTTGTCCGAAAGTTTGCAACGCATTGAAGGAGACATCGGAGACCCCATAAAGTATATATATTATTGATCAGCTCGATGAGACGAATCGATTTAGCCATGTCCGTCTGTCTTTCCGTCTGTCTGTCCGTCTGTCTGTTGCGATGAGTGTTACTCGAAAAATTTTAAAGATATTGACCTGAAGTTCGAAACTTAAGCCTTTTGTGCTCCTAGTTAGTTTGTATGCCAGAATCAAGGTGCCACGCCCATTTCTAGATATAGCCCCCATACAAACTTACCACTTTTTCGACTTTTTGTATGAAAATAGTTATTATTTATAAATGCTTTTACTACAATATAGGGTAAAAATCCTTCTAACGGCATCCAATATCAAAAGAATGTCGCCACGCCCATTTTTAGATATAGCCCCCATACAAACTTACCACTTTTTCGATTTTTTGTATGAAAATACGTATTATTTATGAATATATTGAATCCAAATAGGGTAAGAACACTTTTTATGTCATCCAATGTCAAATCTAAGGTGCCACGCCCATTTTTAAGTATAGCTTCCATACAAACTTACCGCCCATTTTCGAGTTTTTATATGAAAACATTTACTATTTCGAATGAATTCAATTAAATTTGGTAAAATCAATTCAATGTCCACCTAAGTGAACACTTTGATATGGTAAGAGATCGAGCAAATATAACATAAAAGCCTCCATACAAATTTGACCAAATTCATCGTAAAATTTAATCTAAGCACCTGGTGAACATATAAACTATTAAAAGTGTTGCGTAACGGGTATTTCAGCTTCGGTTCCACCGAAGTTAACGTTTTTTCTTGTTTTATTTTCGAAGTAGTTAATTATTTGCCAAAAGTTTTTAAATCATTTTTCTACTATGGGCAAAGGGCATAAAAATACATCTAAGTCCATTTCAAATATTACGATGAGGTGTGCAACATTATGAAATTCGCAAAATTGTAGAGTACAGAAAACAAAATTAATTAAAAACAAAAAAAAAAAAAAAACAGAAAAAATTGTGTATTTTAATTGTCGCGCATTAAATTACAATTTTGGACAGGGATCATTAAAAATAAAAAATAAATTCTCCAAACTGGGTAAATTAACCAACAATTAAATTTGAACAAAACAAAACAAAATATACGCACTAATTGTGTTTGCTTGCAAAAGAGTTTAGATAAAAATATAAAATAAAATTAAAAAAAAAAAAAAAAAATATTTTTTTGATTTCAATTTCTGCTTAATGTTGAAGCTAAAATAGAAACCGAAAATAATTACAATTAGATTTTAGGAATAAATGAAATTACTGAGCTTTCGTTTTAATTGTTGCCTTATTACACCCGCTCTGCGTCGTACCACGCCTTCACTTCACATAGCTATGCGCGTATTGGACGCTTATCGCGCGTCAGGCATCTCGATTTGTTGCATAAACCAGTTAATAACGCGTTTCCGTTTGAGCCAATTTTTATACAAGCACCCTCCTGAACCCTCCTAACAACCACGTTAGTCAAATTTGTCGACGAAAATTGAGTGAAAATGCGGTTGGAAAACGTGCACAGCACGCACACATACGGCATTTGGGAAAGCGGATCACTCTAATGAGTGCAAGAAAAATCGTAACAAATTACCAAATTGGTGTTGTTGTTCGAGGTGATTATGTCACATGCCCCTTTCCCCTATCGCACTCCTCTTCTTCTTTTCTCTTCGCAGTTATTAAGCTAGTTACTGACTATCCACCTCTTGCTCTCACTTTTCCTAGTCAGTCAGTCAGCAGCCATTTGTAATTGAATTAATGTTAGCTATATTATGGGAAACGAAATGACAAAGAAGGCAACAACAAAAATCAAGTAAAAAAAAAAGAAAATATTGTCATACCCAACGATTTTTATACCCTTCACAAATTTTTTAGTTTTTAATACGTACTGATTATTCCGAATCACTTAAATAAAAACTTTTGAAAAGATTAAAACAAATTTATTATTATTTCAAAAAACTAGACTTATTGAAATTATATAAATATATCTGAAAAGCTATCGAATCGACGAAGTTCAAAACTTAGATTATTGATATTGAATATTTATTTGTGAAATGTTGAACATTGATGATGAACATTTAATGTTTTACAAACAATTCAGTCAACTAATATAATTGTCATAAAAATCCACAATTGTATATGAAGGGTATTGTTTATGGAAATAAATAGAAAACTCTGCTACGCTTATCTTAACAATTTCATCGGGAGTCGTCAGTAACCTTAACTAATTGCAGGTAATTAAATATAATTTGGTATCGGTTACAGTTGCGTGAGAGGCGTTATGGAGCCAGTTATTGTACAATATACATGGAATGGCGGCAGCCAATTGCATTTCGAGGGGGAGTACATCTTGCAATAAAATGTCAATTTAAGGTTTCTGTATAGACATTTTTGAAGTCAATTTGCATGACGTTGGAAAATAACAACGAAGAATTTACTAAAATTAACCGGAAAGAAGTACAAATTTGTATTTATAAACTTTGTACAAATAATTTCAATGTTATTTCGGTCGGCGATTCTTAAAAAATTAGTCAATTTGTAACTGTCAAAAGTTTTTATTTTTATAAACATCAAAAAACGATTTTTTATTTTCATTTTACTACCCAAGCAAATTTTTGTGCAACATTTTAATAGACGAGGATATACTATGTTATATTAGGTAATATTTCTATCGTTAGAAATTAGCTCAAATCTGTGTGTCTTCATATTATTGTTTAGTGGAGTTTTGGTTAGACAATTTTTTAGAAAGTCCTTCTTTTTAGATCGCCAAAAAGCAGTCGGTTTGATAAATGAAGAAAGAGAAAGGATAGCTGTGACTAGAAGAGCTCGAGATGAGTATAATTAAGTTTTTTCTTTTTTTTCTCACCAAAATCAGGAACTTCAAGAATTATGTTTTTACACTCATCACACAATAATCAGACTTTCAAAATATTCAAATTTTATTAGTTCAACAAAACTAGTCGATCTACCATGTACGTTAATGTTTCTATATTATTGATCCATATTTTATTACTTTACTTTCAATATCTTTTTATGTGAATTTCCGACTTTACACTAAATGTGGTGTTGGTCAACGGCTGTCCCATGCCGCCTCAATGCCGGATCTTAACTTGCTTCTTAAGAAAATTGTGTGTAGAAAATAACTACAACTGGCCAGTCTGTGGGTCAGTTGTAACTGGTTCCAACTGATTCTTTATGGTCATGGGTGGGCTGACTCTGTAACAGCCCATACTAGTCAGACTATCAGGGGAGAGCTAGGCAAACATGTGCAATAGTGGTTTTGCGATGCATCTTCGAAAGAGACAATTTTTTTGTATCCGTCTTACGTAGTATGAGCGTATTATAGGTTTGACGGGAAGTTTGGTGGACCCCTAAAGTATATTGGATATTTATATTTGATATTTATTTGATAACAACTACATTAGAAAAAACAGTTGCTTAAACAATTTGACAATTTAGACGCAAATTAACCTTAATATTTTTAATTTTATAAGGTAATATGCCATACATTTTTTTTTAATAAAACTTACAGTTAAATTAATTAACAACGATCAAAATTAAGCCTTAAGAACAGAACTTTTATATAATTCAATGAAGAATGAATAAAAGTGAGGGGAAGGCAGGGTTAGTAAGCCGTACACAGACACCTTCAAAAATGAACATACATATTACGGGGAAAGCGACAGGGAACATTAAGAAATAATTCTTATGGCAAGAAGGGAGAATCGACTTCTCCACATATAATCTTATGAAGAAGAACGACCGAGAGCATACACCGGCGTAAAGCTTAGGGTCGGGGATCAATAAGTTTTAAACGATCAGTATATGGCGGGAGATGAACATCTGTTGACCAAATTAAGGTTTTTAAGAGTAAAAAAGGAGAAATTGCTTTTACACAGACCTTATACGATCTTGTTGAACCCGCCAATGTGGATTCCACACAGAAGATGCAAATTCTAAAATAGGTCGAACTAACGAGGAAAAAAAGAAGTTTAGTGATACTAAAAGATCATCAAACTCACTTTAGACCAACGTTTTCCAAAACCAAGACAACTCCCTTACTTTATTTACCAATACATTAATATGGGCTATATAGTTTCAATTTGGGTCCATGAAAACAACCAAATCACAAAAACTTCAAACTCCTATCAAGTATGTGATTGTTTAGAGGTAAGATGCTAAAAATCGGTTTTCTACGATGAAATGTCCTACATTTACACTTTGAAATGTTGGTATAGGGACTGAGAAAGTCGGCTACACACCATGAATGCAATGAATCACTAAGTGTGCATGAAGTAGACTATATATATATATATATATATATATATCAGCTGAACTACCCAGCCTTTGCTCGGGTCATGTAGTAACACCTTACTTACTTGGTTCAGCTCAATTATTTGCAAAAATAAGCAGGAAGTTTTTTTTGGTTCACCCACCGCTCTCGTTTTTTCCAATGGATTATACTTTTCGATGTAATAACATTTATACCAAGTACCGTTTATCTTCTTCAATTATTTGCAAAATAATATTAATTTTTTGATCGCTTTTATGGGGTCTCGCCCATCGTCCGTTTTTTTCAAACTTTATTTTAACATGTATACCGAATTAAATTTCTCTCAAATACTTCTATGGGGAGCCAAGCCCACCGCCCATTTTTCTAAAACTACATACTTCCTTTTTGTGTAAGTTGGACCAAAAAAATAGACATCTACAAAATTTAATTGAAATACGTGGGAGCTGTTTCAGGAAATATTAGATGATTTAATGATTAATCCAATGGGGACAACGCCCGGCCACTCCAATTAGTGGTATGAAAATAGTTTAAGTCCGATTCTTAGACCAACTGAATGTACACACAAGAATTTCATAAGAATCAGACAAACCTGTTTTCGTGGGAGTATCGTTACAAACACTGAGACATGATATTTTTATATATTATAGCAGGTACCCGCGGCTTTGCTCTCGTGTTTTTTTTGCTTCTCTTTGGTGGCTAAATATAAATTGTTCACTTAAAAAATGTAGGTTCAAAT
>JAEIFJ010001177.1:0-24142 GCA_018903435.1 Leucophenga varia | reverse complement strand
TATCGACAATATCGATATGTCAATTTAAACATATGCCAAGTTAAGAAATTGATCTAGAATTTAAACAATCACAACACTGAGACAACAAAGAAAATGTTAAGGTACTTAGATTTGGTCGTTTAAAACAAAACTAAAAACTTAAAATTTTGGGGACATCCCAAAATCTTAATTTATGCTTTAAAACTGATTTTCAACTCTTTTTCCTTTATGTGGCAATAACTTATTCAATTACGAACCGATTTTTATGTTTAAATGAAACATCTGAAATGTCACAATATTTTTTATACAATCCCACTATTAGATCGTATCCCTATGGTTACTATTCAATTATTTATGAAGATAATTCATACAAATATATACTTTCAGTGTTCAAAAACATTGTGGCTCACACATTGTAGGACATTTTTTAGGGTTTTGAGCTATAGTAATTTTCCTCGAACATGCAAAATGAACCAATATTCATTTAACAAATAACATTTACCCTCCCTTATTAAAATTGTAGCCAACGTCTGTTGTCTTCATTTCTCTCGAAGACTGTTACTTCTTATCTATGCTAGGTTTTGAGCTACATCATTTTTTATCTAAAATTTTATATAATCTGTGGTAATAGGAAAAACTGCTTAAGTCTGATTATACCGTTTTGCAGGAGAGCCCTTTTTAAGTTTAAAATAAATTTAAAAAAGTGAGATTAAGCGAAAATTACTTTGTGTATAACTTCCTGAAAAATCGTAAAAAAAATAATTAAAACTTTGCATGGAGGTACTTTTCAATACGGAGATCAGCGTAGTTCTCTTATCTCAATTTTGCTTAAGTTGACTTAAGCACTTTTTTTCTTTTTACCACAGATATATAAAATAGTTAAAATGTCTCTATGTCCGCTATTTACGTTGAAACCGTCCAACCGATGAGCCCCAAACCGGTTACATTTGAAACTAAACAAAGCAAGTAAATTGAAATTCCACTAAAACAATGCCTAATGCATATTCGGTTCATTTAAGAAGTCGATTTCTAATTTTCCCATACAAAATGTTTTGCTTTTTTAAAATAAAAAAAAAAAAAAACAAGAAAAAACGTTAACTTCGGTAGAACCGAAGCTTAAATACCCGTCACACGAATCTTTAAAGAGTTTATGAGTAATCATCAGAGGTCACCCAAGTTTACACACAATATTAATTTCAAATTTTGAGCTAAAAATACAGATATGAATAACAACATTTTCTCGAAAATATCTGGAAATGGGCGGTAACTTTGTGTGGAAGAAACACCTAAAAATAGGCGTGGCACCATGATACTGGAAGAGTTTTTACCCAATATTGAGTAAATTTATGAATAAATAATAACCATTTTGATACAAAAATTCGAAAGTGGACGGAAAGTTTGTATGGGGCTAGGGGCTATACCAAAAATGGGCGTGGCACATCTGATTTGACATTGGATGACATTAGAAGTGTTTTAGCCAAATTGGAGTGAATATATGCATAAATAATAACTATTTTCATTAAAAAACATGGGAAAAACGGACAGTTTATATGGGGCCTATGCTTAAAAGAGGGCGTGGCATCTTGGTTTTAACACTGGATGACAAAATAAATGTTTTTACCCAATTGGGAGCGAATACATTCATATATAATTAGTATTTTTATACAAAAATCGAAAAAAACTGTAAGTTTGTGGCTGGGGGCTATACCTAAAATGGGCGTGGCACTCTCATTCTCGAACTTAACATAGTCGTTGCCGAGAAAAGCTTAAGTTCCAAATTTCCAGCTTAATATCTTTATATCTTCAACAAAAAAGATGCCTAGAAACATACAGACAGCCAGACGGACAGACATACGGACAGACAGACAGACGGACATGATCAAGAATATATATACTTTTGGGGTCTACGACGTCTCCTTCAATGCGTTACAAACTTTCAGACAAACTGAATATACCCTTCACACTATGTGTGGCGGGTATAAAAATCAGCTGATTGCCGCCTTCCATAATATATTATGGGTTAGGTAAAAAAAGTGGTATTCTTTAGTATGTTTTTAAGTAAGCCCCAGTCCATTTTGGTTGCGCTGCAAACAAAAAAAAAAAAAGGCAAATAGTAAAAATGCCATCAAATATATCTGAAATTGCACAAAACACAGCAAATGCGAAAAGGAAAAGAGACGAAAGATCAGCCGAACGCCCATACAACGTAGTTGCACACGACGGGTATTTGCTAGTATTAATTTAAAATTTTAAGCTATAAATACTGATATAAAAAAATTTTTTTTTTTTTTAAATATCAAAAAAACGTGAAAAAGTTATAGTGACCCGATCCTTATTATATCGGTGGTGTGTTGATAGGATAATATTAGATGTATTTTTACCCAGTTTGGAGTGAATATTTTCATAAATAATACCTATTTTCATACAGAAATGAGAAAAGGGCGGTAATTTTATATGGGGGCTATATAGTACATAAAAACGAGGGTGGCATGTTGTTTTGATATTGGACGCCTTAAGAATCATTTTTACCCAATTTGGAGTGAATATATTCAAAAGCAATATATTTTTTTAAGTTTGGGCGTGATTACATCTCATTTTCGAACTTAACCGAGAAAAGCTTAAGTTTAAAATTTCAGTTATATATCTTTAGAACTAAGCGAATGAATCGCATAACGTCAAACAGACAGACAGACATGGATATTCCGATTCGTCTCATCCGGACTATCAAGAATATATATACTTTATGGAATTGGAGTTTTCAAATTAAAACATTCAAATATCGGCATAAGTTCGTGCGGTTGTTTTTTTTTTAAACAGATGGCATTGATGCTGATATTTTACCCAGACAATTAATACCATTATTAATATCTATAATTGTTGTCGTGGACTTTATAATTTTAGAAATTCTACTCAAATTAATATTGGCTTACTAAAGAGGGAGCTAGTGTTGCGCCGGAATATATTCATTGTCCTATTCTCTACTAGGCAGCATCATGCAATAATAAGTACAATAAACGCTCTGCTTTAAAGCTTTTTACCGTTACAGTTACATTTGTCGCTTTGGTCCTTTGCAAGGAGTTGCTATAAAGCTCTGCCAAAGCTTTTTTAGCTTTGCGTCAGAGTTTAAAATAAATGCAATTAATACACGAACCCATTGAAACATTTGTAAATGTAAATCAATATTATCTTTCAATAAATTAACTAAAATATTGCACAGCAATAAATTAAAAAAAAAATCAATTATTCTTTAATAATTTATTGCACAAAATTGTGTATAAAAGCAAAAGTTAAAACTTTCAACAACATCAGTTCAATAACCATTTTTTTCCATTACTTACAGGTTAAAAAAAAAAAAAAAAAAAAAAAATGGGACGTTTCTGGCTGCTAATCACAGTTGTTGTTATCCTCAACTTAGCATTCTACATAAGCGCCTTTTCAGCTTCTCAAAGGATTGCAGGAGGACGAAATGCAAAAAGAAGGAGAAGTTCCATATATTGTTCATTTGAAAGTTTATTCCGATCAAGGTTCAGGAGATTGCGGCGGTACAATAATTTCAAATCATTGGCTTCTACTGCTGCACATTGTCTTAAGACTTCAACTCGTCAAGCAAACCAAGTACGCGTAGATTTTGGTATAACTGACACTTTACAGCCTAATCGAAGTGATTTTGTTAAACCTCAACACTTTATAATACATGAAGACTATTTGATAGAAGAGAAAAGGGTTCACAATAAAGATTATCTGGTTCGAATCGAAAATGATATAGCCCTGATTTACATATCAAAAGAAATTAAATTTGATGATTACATAAAACCAGCAAAACTACCTTTCGGGCTCGGACAATTATGAAAACAAGTATGTCACAATATCTGGTTGGGGCTATATAGGAATGGTAGAAGACATTTTTATTACAACTAATAAGTTGCAACTTGGTGAAGTGCCTGTGATTTCTAATTATGAATGCAAATCGCTCAAGAAGGGTCGTGTTCCAATAAATGAAAAGCATATGTGTCTATATGGAATATCAACTTGCGGAGGAGACTCCGGTGGACCAGTTGTTTTATCTAAAACAAATACGATTATTGGCATAACCTCATTTGGACCGTCGAGATGCAGAAAAAATAAGCCAGATGTTTATACACGCGTTAGCTCATACTTAACTTGGATAAATGCAACAACTAAGGAATTCGAAAAGAAACTCCACTTGTAAAAAAAAGTCGATTTAAACAAAAAATAAATAAATAAAAGATGCATTTGAAAAAATAGAAATAGAAAGTGTGTTACTAGACCGCAACGTGTATGTTTGTTCAAGAAAAAATTGTAAACTTTACGAAATTTTTTTTTAAAGAATTCCACCTTCGTATATGTAAACTTTTGGAATTTCTAGGCCATAATCACTTCTTCGTGTATTTCGATCATTTAGAGGAACCCACTATTGAAGCATGTTAGGTGGCTCACATTTTGGATTGGGGGTCTGAATTATAGTGCTGGATTCGTTTCTCATCTTCATCTTTTTGTTGAAGAAGTTCACACAAATGTCCCGTGTAGCATTAAAGTTGTGTGTGGATAGTGCAGTGGTGGTCCTAAGGCAAAATATTAGGAAATAAAAAAAAAAAAAAAAAAAAAACCGTTAATGTCGTTGGAGCCGAAGCTCAAATAGCTAGGTATAGTTTATTAATGATCATAAGTGGCTTAGGTAAAATTTGGAGAAGGGATGGCTTGGAATCAATAGTTCAAAACAACCAAAATTTTGATACAATATTTTAACCTAAGAACAGGACAATAAACATTTTCGTAAAAAAAAAAAATAGAAAATAAATTGTTTATAAATGGGTCCTTTATGTTATAGTGGGCCGATCCTAATAAATTCATCGGATGACACTAGAAGTGTATCCACTTTATTTGGAGTAAATACATTTATAAATAATTACTATTTTTACAAAAAAGTTTTATCCAATTTGAAGTAAATTCATTTAAAAAAACGTCTATTTTCATACAATACGAGGTGTGTTCAAAAAGTATCGCATATTTTGTGTTTTTTTAAAATTATTTATTTATTCATGAATATCTATTTTGTCTCCTTTAAAGTAATCGCCTCCCGATAAAATACACCTATGCCAACGTTTTTTCCAATCCTCGAAACATGCCAAATAGTCCCTTTCCGGTATAGCCATCAGCGCCTTCTTCGATTTGGCTTTTATCTCCTCAATCGGTCCAATCCACACGGTGCCAAATCAAGCGAATACGGTGGTTTCGGAACGATATTGGTTGGATTTTTGGCAAAAAAGTCACGAAAAATAAGTACAGATTTAAAAAAAAATTATCATTTTTGGTACCAACCGAGACTTGACACGTTTGAGGCCCAAAACATCCTTCAAAATTGTATTAATTGATCCTTTCGATACGCCAATTTCAGCAGCAATGTCTCTCATAGTTAATCGACGGTGTGCAAGCACTAATTCTTTTACTTTTTGGATATGAGCATCGTCCGTTGAGGTCGATGGTTGATCAGGGAGCTCTTCGTTTTCAACACGTTCGCAACATTCTTTCAACAATTTATACCAATCAAATGTTGTTGATTTTGGTAGAGCTCGGTCCCCATAAGCCTTCTTCAACTTTTTTATTTCATTTAGTCCATTCAGAGAAAAAAAATTTGATTAAGGTTCTTTGATCCATTTTTTTGAATAGGTAAAAATCGAAGACGATTCAAAACACGTACAAGCAAAGCAGCTGTCAACAATTAAGTGAACATTAAAAATGGCCGAGCTTGTCGGCATAAGTGAGAGACATGAGTACCAACCCGCGAAAATTCAAAGTTCGCGATAATGTTTGAACACACCTCGTAAATCACTGTACCTTAAAATAGGCGAGTCACTTTGAATTTAACACTTAGGGCCGTAAGTTTTGAATTTCAGGTCAATATCTTTATACCTAAGCGAATGAAACACATAAAGACAGATAGACGGACGGACATGGCTAGATCGTCTTGACGCGTTGATCAAGAATATATGTACTTATATATACGTTGTAGGGTCTACGACACCTCCTTTATTGCGTTACAAACTTTCTGACAAAATGAAAATATTCTCCCCACTATGTGTGGCGGGTATAAAAATACCTGAATTTGCATGGGATATATACAGGATAATCCTTGTTCAAGTCTCTTATTGTGCGAGTTCAGATATGTACGTATACTTTTCTCTCTGATATTTTTTTTTTTGTCTCCCTGTTCTAATGCATAGCATAGTTTAAGGCTGCCTATTGTAATGCTTAAAAGTCTGCTATAAAAAAAAAAATCATTATTTAAAATAAAAAGCTTTAATTGGTCTTTTCTTACCATTAGCCGCAATGGTTAAAAAGTTACACATGAAGTTTAGTCACTTTGATTGCAGCACCAGAAGCAGGTGTATGTGATGTATGTGCTTTTTCGTATTTAACGTGTGTATTTAAAAGTACTCTAATTTCTAATCTTAAATTAAAAATAAATAGTATTAAAAATATGTGTTTATCTTTTTTAAAGTTATATAAATAAAAATATAACAAAAGTAGACACATTTTTGCTATTCCAATCAAATATTTTTTTGAATGATAAACAAGCGCCCGAAGTTTTGCGCTACAAAGAGAAACAATTAAATTTTATATACAAATTGTGTTGTGATAAGATAGAAAAAAAATTAAATAAATAAATAAATAAATATATGCTTTAGTATGAGAAATGTGATAAAAGTTTTGTTATCGCCAAATATGGTTGCAATATAAATAAGAAAAGTGCTATAAAAATATTAACAAAATCTTTAATATAAACAAAAGTTAAACTATTGTTTTCGTGCCTTTTAAATATAAAAATAAAACTAAAAATTATTTACTTTATGAAAACAACCAGTTCATATGTGCATACATATGTGCAAAACGTGCAAAACACTTTAAGAGATAAATTTGAAATTCACAAAGTCTAAGCTGTTATGTGCTTTACGTGCATTTTAAAATAGATACTTTTTGTAATATAATTCTTGAGATACATTTAAATTTATTTAAATTTATCTATGTACAAATGTAGTTTGCACTGTGTAGCGTTATAGTTCAGTTCCATTTAATTGCTTTACGACAAAACCAGCGCCATGGCTTACAAGATAAAAAAGACAATTAAAACAAGAAAAAACGTTAACTTCGGTGGAACCGAAGCTGAAATACCCGTTACACAACACTTTTAATAGTTTATATGTTCACCAGGTGCTTAGATTAAATTTCTCGATGAATTTGGTCAAATTTGTATGGAGGCTTTATGTTATATTTGCCCGATCCTTACCATATAGAAAGTGTTCACTTAGGTGGACATTGGAATTGATTTTACCAAATTTAATTGAATTCATTTTGAAATAGTAAATGTTTTGATATAAAAACTCGAAAATGGGCGGTAATTTTGTATGGCTATACATAAAAATGGGCGTGGCGCCTTAGATTTAACATTGGATGACATAAAAAGTGTTCTTACCCTATTTGGATTAAATATATTCATAAATAATACGTATTTTCATACAAAAAATCGAAAAAAGCGTTAAGTTTGTATGGGGGCTATATCTAAAAATGGGCGTGGCAACATTCTTTTGATATTGGATGCCATTAGAAGTGTTTTTACCTTACATTGTAGTAAAAGCATTCATAAATAATAACTATTTTCATACAAAAAGTCGAAAAAAGTGGTAAGTTTGTATGGGGGCTATATCTAAAAATGGGCGTGGCACCTTGGTTCTGGTATACAAACTAACTAGGAGCACTAAAAGCTTAAGTTTCGAATTTCAGGTCAATATCTTTAAATCTAAAGCTAAATCGATTCGTTTCATCGAGCTGATCAATAATATATATACTTTATGGGGTCTCCGATGTCTCCTTCAATGCGTTGCAAACTTTCGGACAAACTGAATATACCCGTTTACACTTTGTGTAACGGGTATAAAAATTGAAATCAATCTCAGTCAGACCAAAACTTGTATACCCTTTAGCTTGATCTTAAGAGAGGAAACTTAACTTTTATTTATGTTTACGGTGCTTACTAAAAATAAACAAGAAAAATCTAACTTCGGTGTTACCCGTCACACGAATTTTTAAATAGTTTATGTGGGATCATCAATAGCTTAGATAAAACTTCGAGATGGGATGGGTTAGGATCAATGGTGTAACTAAAGTTTATACACAATATTGGAATCAAATTTTAAGCTAAAATGCAGTTAAAACAATAATTTTCTGGAAAATATGAAAAAATGAGAGGAAAGTTTGTAATAGCTCTACGTTATCATGGCCCGATCCGTATCATATCGGTGGCTTGTACAAAGGATGATATTAAATGTGTTTTAACCCAACTTGGAAGTAAATACATTCATAAATAATATCTATTTTCATACAAAAAATTCGAAAATGGGCGATAAATTTGTATAGGGGCTATATCTCAGAGGGAGCGTGGCATTCTGAATTTAACAAACAAATTACCTAGGACTGAGGAAAGCTTAAATTTCGATATCTTCAAAATTGAGCGAATGAATCATCTTGCAAAAAACAGACGGACAGACTGAAATGGGTAGATCGATTCGTCTCATCGAGCTTATCAAGAATATATAAGTTCTTTATGGGGTCTACGACGTCTTCTTTAGTTCGTTTCAAACTTTCCGACAATCTGAATATACCCGTTTACACTATGTGTAATAGGTATAAAAACATGGTTAGTAAATGTATTAATCTTTCCATACATCTCAGCGAAGATATAAACTATCTATGGTATATTTGGCATCTTTACATGAGTTCTAGGCCGAATTATATTCAAAAATGTCGAATTAAAAAAAATCATATCAGTGAATGAGGTCTCAGTAGAAGTATTTTTCTTCTACTTACACCCGAGCAATAGCCTGAGATATGAACAGATACACATACAATGTGTATGAATGGCAAGCAAAATACAGATATAACAATATTTTTTTTTTTGTGTGGAGGCTATATGCAATATATTAAAATTAAAACTCTCTTCAAGCTGATCAATAGTATATGTACTATCTGTGCCTCCTTCAATATGTAACAAAACTTATTTCAAGGTACTATTTCGTAAATTGTATGTTTTCGAAAAATATCAAGAAGGTCATTATAAATTTTTCAGAAAGATAAAAATGTGTAATAAATTTAAAAATTTAAGTTGTATGTAACAAGCACACACAATTTGGAATAATACGATTAGATAAGTAAAACTAGCGACTAAAATATATATACCCGAAGAGTCCATCCATTCTGTATGTCTTATGAGTCATACAATCTTAAAGATACAGCTCTTGTAACGTATCTTATATGAGATGTATTGTTTGTAGAGTATTTATACTTCGTAACAACTGAATATTTTTTTTCTCTGTTGTAAATAAGTCCAGTTTTACAATAAATTTTTTAAAATAAAAAAAAATTAATTGAACCAATATTTTATTTATCCGTTGAAACAATTAACGATTGCAACGAATCCAAAAAAGTGCAAAATTGTATCTGCAAAAAAAAAAAAAAAAAAAAAAAAAGAAAGAAAATGTGAAACAACCAAAGTTTTAATACTTTTTAAATTAACTAAACAATTACCAACCTGATAGAGGCTCATATTATTCTCTAAAATTAAAAAACAAATTTAAAAAAATATTTTTAAAATTGTGAGTAAAGGATTAATCTAACTCGCAGATGGAGTATTGATGAGTGAAGAGGCATAGTTAAATCGTCTCCTTTTGTTGAATGGATAGTTATACTGAAGAGTATCGGATACAGTAGTTATTGATATTGTTTTTCGTTTTTATTTATGCAATTCGCATCGATTTCCATTTTGAGGAGTTGATATTCGGAGTCATTGGCTTCGAAAGTTGTTTGAAAATGTAGCGCAATAAATAATTATTATAATTTATTATTTTAATAAAATAAATATTTTTGTAAAACATTTATTTTTTTCACATTTTATGGTTCAAAAGAAATTCTGTGGTATTTTTTTGTTTATATTTTAATACGTTTGGTATAATTTGTTTAATGTCTGCTTAGGCGGAAGCTGCTCATATAAGCATATCTCCGCTTTAAAATAATTCTATATATGAAATTGGTTTATTTTTGCTGTGACGCTTGTTACACAGCATTTGTCAGATACATATAACAGATAATATACCTTTTTTTCGTTTTATTTAATTAAATTACATTATTTTTTTTCCGCATAAAATAATAATTTCTGCATGTGAAATTATATATTTTGTTTTTGTACAACTAAGCGCAGGCGTACCGAATTTATAATGTGAAGCATATAAAAAAAATTAAATTAAATTAATAAAAAGAAAGATTGTCTGTAATAAAATGCGGCATAGCATGTATTTACATTCATAGAGAAATGTTAGTATAGATTGGGTTTTTTATTAACAATCTGAATAGTTAGTTCTGACTTGTAATAGCTGCTTATGTCATTGTTGTATCTGTTAACGATATCTAATGATAATATTAAAAAAAAACACTTGTATCATCTAAACAACAAAAAAAAACATATGTTTGCGATAAGAAAAACGCTTAATGTCAACAACAGTTTTGCTTTATTCGCACGAATGCTGATAAAATTATAGCTGAAAAAAAAGATACAATATATAACTGCGCTTTATTTTTGTATCTTTAACTAACATTTCATTTAAGTTGTAATGCAATTTATGACGTCATTGCAAGCAAATCAAATGAAACGGAATCTTTGCTTTTATTTCGCATTTTTTTTTTTTTTGTTTTGTTCGTTGAGATACATGAATATGTAGATACATTTATGCAGATACATTTACCGGTGTTTTATACATATATGTGGTCATTAACTTAGTCACTGTTGTTTATATATTGCTGTCACTTTCCCACACCGTCTATTACTCTCTTTTTATCTGTTGCTTTTGTTGTCAATTGTTGTTTTTGTTTTTATTATTGCCATTGTATCTTTTTTTTATCGCTTTACGCGTAATTTATTCGATCAGCTCAGCTTAACGCAACGCAACTCAATTTACTTGGTTTGAATTAAAGTGAAGTGTGCGGAAATAGTAATAATGTCTTTTTAAATACATAATAATGATTATTATAAAAAAATAAATATATATAAATAAATAGCCGTAGAGTTCTTAAAATATTTATTCTCATACAAAAAAAAAAAATTAAATAACAACAATTTCTCATTAACGGTTTTTGTAGTACGATCTGTTTTTTTTGTGTGTTATCGCTGATAAAGCCATGTGTGCGTTTGTTCATTAGAGAGATAAAAACAAAAAGAGAGACAGAGAGAGCTAATTAGATATGAAGAGTAACAGAGAGCATAAAAATTGAATGGTTAAATTCATACATTCAGTTCAGCTACATTCAGCTACATGCAACCAGCAACAACAATTTCCATTCAAACGCGAACGTGTGCGGTTGTGTTGTCTCTAATCTGTTTTACGGTGCGCATTGCTCAGGTCGAGTCTCGAGTATCTCATTCAACTTAAATTAGAAATAATTGCAAATATTGGAAGTAGATAGTACGCGCTGTAGTATGTATTATCTTTTTTAATTTTCTGTTTACGAAATCCGTTGGAAAATTGCATTTGTGAATAATGGTAAAGAAAAAAAAATTGTTTTTATTTGTGCACAAATTCAAAAAAAACAAAATAAAATTAACAATTGAATAAGAGGGCTGTACAGCAAGTCTATGAAAAAAGTTTAAAAGTTTATGAAACAATTTTGCACAAAAAGAACAAAAAAGAACGCTGAAGATACCCTGTTCCCAATATTTTATAAATTTTTATTGAATTTTTATAAAAAAAAAAAAAAGAAAAATTGTACTATAGTCCAAATTTCCATAAATTTAGAGTTCAAAGATTACATAACACAGAAGTATTCATGAAAAAACGAAAAAAAAAGATTGCTTAAGTTTGTATTGGGGGTACCCTTTTAAATGAGGTTAGAGAAAAAGTTTGTAAGTTATCACTTGTCGACTTAAGAGAGTTTCGAATATGGTGGTCCTATATCTTATAGTCTCCGAGACAACCGAATTCTTACCTTATGACATAGCTATGTGTACTGTATCGACTCTCCTTGCAATGCTGATCAAGAATAATACGTACATTTTACAAACATAATATACCCTTTTCCCTTTGGGAACAGGGCATAAAAACAAGGGGAAAAATGATTACTTTTACGAAGCTCAAATATCAAATATCCCTCAACTTCATGAAACATTAAGATAATTTTTTCCAAAGAAGATGAATATAGTCTCCTATATTGGGATATAGGTATAGCCCAAGAGTAGTTATTGTGTTTGGGCTCCTACAAAAAGCGAATGTATCAACTTTTTTATTCAAAAATAAAAAATTCAAAATAATTTTTGAAAAAGCCAGTAAGTTTCACCCCTAACTTTTGTTTGTTTGGGAGTATATGATGTATACATTAGGGTGGTCCAAAAATGTATGGAAAATATTTTTTTTCAAAATTTTTATGCGCTCACCCTCTAGGATTGTTCTGTAGCGAAAATAAGAAGACCCGGATTTTTTTCCTTTTTTTAAATCGGATAATATTTAATGGTGCTGCTGAAGTTTCCATGCATTATACTTGGGAAAATATAAATTTTTCTTAGATTTAATGTAGAAACCTGGAAAATGAAAAAGAAACAAGAAAAAACGTTAACTTCGGTGGAACCGAAGCTGAAATACCCGTTACACAACACTTTTAATAGTTTATATGTTCACCAGGTGCTTAGATTAAATTTCACGATGAATTTGGTCAAATTTGTATGGAGGCTTTATGTTATATTTGCCCGATCCTTACCATATAGAAAGTGTTCACTTACGTGGACATTGGAATTTATTTTACCAAATTTAATTGAATTCATTCAGAAATAGTAAATGTTTTGATATAAAAACTCGAAAATGGGCTGTAAGTTTGTTTGGGGACTATACTTAAAAACTGGCGTGGCACCTTGATTCTGACATACAAACTAACTAGGACCACAAAAAGCTTAACTTTAAAATTTCATGTCAATATCTTAAAAACTTTCTAAGTAAAACGCATCGCAACAGACAGACGGACGGATCGAGCTGATCAATAATATATATACTTTATGGGGTCTCCGATGCCTCCTTTAATGCGTTGCAAACTTTCGGACAAACTGAATATACCCGTTTACACTATGTGTAACGGGTATAAACTATGTGTAAAGGGAATAAGTTTTTTAAACAAAACCTTGAAGGTTTGTACCTGGGGCTATAACTTAAAGTGAGTGTTGCTCCCTGGTTCCTATAAATCATGTTGTACTTGCCGAGAAAATCTGAAGTTCCAAATTTCAGCTCAATTACTTTAGAACTGCCCAATATTTAGAAATGAACAGACAGACGGACAAACACACAGGTGGACATCGAACTAATCAATATTATATGTACATTATAGGGCCTACGAAGCTTCATTATGTGCCCGTAATACCCATTGATTAAATAAATTATGTGTGACGGGCTTAAAAAAAATTAAATTCGAGTAAACTTGACTTTCACCCGTCTTACACATTCCTTGATCTCTGAAACGTTGTGGTGCAAACATGTTTTATCCACGGTTCGGATCGTCTAATATTATTCCATGAATTCTCGACAATTTCTGGCGTAATGGCATATGCAGAATCACTATAATATTTTTAAAGGTTCCCTTGTTCTTGAAAAGCATCTTGTTTCGTTAAAAGTTACAAGTATTTCTGACAGACGAACAGAAATAATTTTTACAAACTTTACAATTGCACCTCGTAGCTGTGTGTTAATCACTTAAATGAAATGCGGCAGTGATAAAAATGAAAGGCTTTGTTATTACAAAAATGAAAGAAAGTTGTTATAAACTACAATTTAGTAATTGCTAAATTAACAGTTTGTTTAAAGTTTAAAAATAGAAAAAAAATATTTTGTAATCTTATGCAAGTATTTGTTTTTTTTATATTTTATATTTACAGATAATTCCTATGCAAGTGGATACTACGAAACTATATCAATGTGCAGCGATAGCGCTTAGTTTGCTTTGATAAAAATAAAGATACACTTCAAAAGTCTGATTTTAAATATTCCTGTGCAGCTTTAGATACATTTTACGTGTATATAAAATACTACAAAATGACCAGCATTAAAAACAACAACAACACTAAACTAGATTTGGATGCACAAGTCAACATTGAGGATCTTCCAATTACATTTCAGGTAAGTAATCAGCTGCTATCTAGAGCAAAGCGCCTTAAAAATGTTTACAAAATAATTTATTAAACCAAAAAGCAGCAAAATAGTTAAACAATTAATTTAAAGTGGCAAGTTCAACGTCAACGTTTTGCTGCAAAAAGAGCGTAGCGTAGCGTCGTGTATCATGGCCAAAGCTAAATGCTTGAATTGATAATTTAAGCGTTATGCATGGCTGCGTTGTTGTTGTTTTTTTCGTTGTTTAGTTTAACCAAAATTATTCATTTGTTTGTAAGCGCATTTGGATATATTTGTTCTTTGGTACTCTTCCTCTTTTCGACTCTCTTTTTCTCTAACAATTTCCGGTATGCGTGAAATGACTGCAAATGACTGCAGTTACACAAATGTGCGATTGGAAGCGCTGCTAGGGTTGGGCTGTTGTTTTTGTTTTTCTTTTTGGTACAAAAAAAAAAAAATGTGTTTCAAAATCGAATTTCTATAATTTGAAGCTTATTCACTGTAAAATTATTTTAGTTTTTCCGTTGGTCAATATTTTAATAAGCGGAAATAATTTTTTACGCATTAAAATATAGTACGAGGTAGCGTTATATGTTTTATTTTGAATTTAAACGATGTTCACTACAATTAGCTCATATTTTGAATTTGACAAAATTGACTTATTTTTTTTTTTAATAGCCGAAATCTCTGCCCTTGTTCGGATTACGCAGAATTTTATTACTGCAGGTCTTATACTAGGTGGTGTGATTAATAATTTAAAAAAAAAAAAAATTTTTTATTTTTTCAATATAGTCTCCTTATAGCTCAATACACTTATTCCAGCGATTTTCCAACTTTCTGATCCCGTGCGAAAAGTAATTTTTCGGAAGGTCTGCAAAATACTCCTGCTCTGCAGTATGTTCCAAGCGGAGATCCATGCTGTACTAATAGCACGCAAGCTGCTGGTGCAGCTGGAGATTCGGGACAGATCGGTTTTCATTTTCTTAAACAGCCAAGCTTCCATCAAGGTGTTGGATACCCACATTACTAATGCTAACTAGTAAGGGAACGTAAAAACCAACTAAATCATGTTGTTCGCTACAACACACTTTGCATTTCATGGGACCTTGGACATAGTGATATTCCCGGGATCGAGCAAGCTGACAGGCTGGCTAGACGGAGTTTATCGGTGAATCAGTTGCGGTTCAGATCCCAATAAGCGCTGGGATCGCCCTCTTAAAAAAAAGAAATCACTTCACTTTTTTTGAAAATAATAAATGACAAAATATGAATAGCTGCAGGAAAGCTAAACTTATTTGGCCTACGATTGATCCCAAACGTACCAGAACTCTTCTGTTAAACTCCGCCAAATTTGAGAGACTTACAGCCGCCATCACAGGGCATTAGCCCATCGGGGAACACGCGGCCAGATTAGGTATCCCTTACAAACAATATGTGGAAGTTTTAAAGGAGGGGGATCCTCAGGAAGTTAAGAACACTTCCTCTGTGTGCCCTGTACTTAGATCGATTAGACTAAGGTACTTTGGACGTTGGCAGTTGCAATTGCTGAGCGATCTTTCTCTTTTATGTCCTCAAAGCTACGGTCCTTCCTTAACTATACTAGGTTGTCTTTGATCCTCCAGAGCCTATCATGTACTTAAGGCTCACTTCCGAGATTATATTTTTATTATAGGCAGTTATTGGCTAATTGTGTGGGGAATGTGGGATTTCTCCTCAACCACCTCTATCCATCTGAATTTTTATTGAGCCATCTTTTGAGGTTTGGGAATAGTCCGATAAAAGTCCGGGGAGCCAAATCGGGCGAGTACGGTGGATGCGAAAGCAATTGAAGCGTGCTTTTGTGCGCCGGCGCATTGTTTTGTGATGGTTTTTCCTTTTTCGTGGCAGTCCACGAAGAGTATGCCATGACAATCTCGGAAAATCGACGCCATAACCTTCCCGACCCATCAGAGCCTCCCTCGGTCGCTTTGGAGCACTCGAACTTCAGTCCATTGCCGTCTGGTGAGTAATAGTGGATCCAGATCGACAATTACCAATCGACGAAAAAGTTCGCCTGATTCCACATCAGAAAGTTTAAACACTCTTTTGAAGTGATATAGCGTTTGTGTTGAGCAATAGCCTCATAATATTTATCCAACTTTTCTTTTGTTTCCTTCGTCGTTTTGTCTCTCAAAAAAAAAAAAAAAATGTTTTATGAGAGAACGAAAATCATTTTTGTTCATACTCAACATCATGGGAAACTCTTCAACAACAATCAGCTGTCAATTCAGTATCGCACAGAATTCTGGCGGCCAAACGGTTTTTTTTCACGCCATCTAGTAGTTTGAATTCTAGAGTAAAGATTTTTTGGTGGTCCTTCGCTCTTTGCAACCAAAAAACCCTACAGTTCTTACATCTTTCAGAAATACTGAATTCTGAAGATAATAAGTTTTAAGTTAGGTGGCAAGTTTGTTTGATTTACAGCAGAATAGATGGATCAAATAACGTGTATGATAAACGAAAATGTCTAAATTAATATTGCCTAATATCATATTTTGTGAATACTTCCACACATTGTTCATGTTATAGTCTTTCATAAAGAGGGGATCTATGAGCAATGTTAAAAATGAAATGATGTTTATATGTTTCTTCAACATATTTTCTACAAGAATTACAGTTTTATAGTTTATTTTCAATAATTAATATTTCATCTATTTTTTTCTCCAGGTTAAATACATCGGCTCTGAGATATCCCGCGGTCTTTGGGGCATCAAATATACACGCCGTCCAGTCGATCTAATGGTCACCGCTGCTAAAAATCTACCACCAAATAAAGTATTACCCACGTGCGAGCTTAAAGTCTCAATCGATGGAGTCAATCTAGAAATAATACAACCAAAAGCGAGTATCAACAATTGGAGCTATCCCATCGATACAATATCCTATGGTGTACAAGATCTGGTCTATACGCGTGTCTTTGCAATGATCGTAGTCAAAGATGAGACAAGTCCACATCCATTCGAAGCGCATGCATTCGTTTGCGATAGTCGTGCTATGGCGCGTCGTTTAACATTTGCACTTGCCGCAGCATTTCAGGATTATTCGCGACGCGTCAAGGAGTCAAGTGGTGAGAATGGCAATACAGATACAATAACATCGCAGCATAATAGATTTGCAATCGATTTACGTTCACCCGAAGAGATACAAGCTAATGAGGATGAAGAAACTGAAGCGTAGTCCTACTAAGTTAAACTTGCTTAAATTTTTGTGATCTTTGGGATATATCTGAATTATGTTTGTATCTGTATTTTGTATAAAGTTACTATATATTTTATTTTTTTAATTTTTAAATTTGGTCGCAGCAAATTTTGTGAAAGTATTTTTTTTTTTTTCATGCGCTTTTGTGTTTTTTGAAATAGGGAGCCTCATACAGCTAAGCATCCAAAGCAATAATTATTTATCAATTTGTGTATTCAGTGTAACAAAATTTTTTTTTGTTTAATAAAAAAAAAAAATTAAAAAATAAATATTTAAAAGTTTTAATTATTTAAAGCGCGTTGATAGCAGTTAGCGACAACGATCGTGTAAAGGCTGAATGCACTCAAACTATAAATCAAACACTCACCCCTATGCACGATTGGGGTCAACAAACCAATTGGATATATTTTTCTGAATCCAGTTACTAACTGAGAGCGCAGCCACCACAAAAATGCACACGAGAAAATTGCAATAAACCGACACATTGTTAATCCAATTGGGAGAAGATAAACGGTTATTGGCTTACACGTTACTTATAGGCTTAAGGTTCTTTATAGTCATAGGTTCTTTTTAAGCATAAGTTACAAAAGGTTGTTGAAAGACAAGGTTCATTAAAGGCATAGGTTGCATATGGTTATCGGTTACTTATAGGCGTAGGTTACTTCTGGGTACTTACTAAAGGCACAGGTTCTTTATAGGCATAGGTTCTCTTTAGGAATAAGTCCCACATGGCATAGGTTGCACATGATCATGTTCTTTTACTTTTAGCGTAGGTTATCTTCAGGCACTGGTTCTTTATGGACAAAGGTTATGCAAAAGCTTAGGTTACTTATTGGCACAGGTTCTTTACAGGCGTAGGTTACTCAAGGTATAGGTTACTTTACGCAAAGGTTTCTTGGAGACATACGTTACTTATAAGGCAAAGGTTATGGAATATAGGTTACTCAAAAACTTTCGGATAAACTTAGCCTGGCTATGTAATAATCTTTGACAATATTAACAGCACTAAATATATCATTAGCACACACAGCAGGTTTCAGCTACTTAGCGCACAGATCAAAAGAAGTTAAGGAGTGGGTAACTCTCTCCGCTCCGCGACAAGACAGAGACAAGAGACTCTTCTCCCCCTCCCTGCGCTTTCTTATTACTTCTTTAGATAAAGCGTTCTTTTCATATTCAATGTGATAGCTCGTAATTCTCAACTTGTCAGCGACTGTGTGAAACTTTTGTGCAGAAAGGGTTTAGTCATGAGTGAAAGAGAGACAGAGAGAGAGGGCGCGAGAGGGAGGTAATAATCACTTTGCAACAAAATGGCAACTTGTTCGGGCGCTACCTGCAGCTTGTGACGACAACGAAGACGCGACTTGAGATTTTGTCAATTTGCTCTCAAATCGCATAAGCCTTGCAAGGGGTAAGTGGGAAGGGAGGAAGGACTCAAAAACTTTGAGCTGGCAGCTGTTGCGGATGTTCTTGCGGCTTTTGCTTTGTGCTGCCTCACCACCCCTCTCCCTCTTGCTCTCTATATCTCTGTCTATCTCTCTCTCTCATGTCATCTCTGTCGTCTTCTCGTAATGAAGTGCTAAATTATGCTAAATGTGTGGTAAAATGTGATTTGAGGGCAGCGTGGAATAAAGAGCAGGCCAGAAGGGGGTGGGAGGGGGCAAGGCTAAGAGCTAGTCAAGAGGAGTCGATGATATTGCAGTTGGAATTGGAACTGCGAAAGTCGCCCGCCTTTATAAGGACTTAACACTCGCCAGTTCTATGAAAACAAATTACTTTCCAGGCAAATTGACTTTGATGTACCACAGGGACTGCCCAGAGGGCAAGGGGGGATGGGGGAGAGGAAGACGGAGAGAGGGAGGTTGCGGGTGAGGTAGCAGCAAATTTTGCGTGCGTCATTGCTTCAATTACAGTAGCAACAACAGCAACAGCAGCAGCAACAATGAGCAACAGATTTATGATTTCTCTCTCTCTCTCTCTCTCAGCCAAAACCCATGGGCATGGCTCCCACGCAGCATAAAAGGGGGCAGGGGAGTGTTGCTGCTGGTTCACTCATTGTTCGCAGCTGAGCTGAAGCGAGCTGGATCGGATGATATGCGAAATTGTGTGTGCCCAGAGCGCCTAAATGTATGCAAAGTGAACTAGGACGACGCTGCCTGCAAGCCGGAAATTGGTTGCTTCCGTCGTCGCGTCCTCGTCGACGTTCCCAAAACTCTTAGCCGCCCCTCGTCAACTCTTGTAGCTCTCTCCCCCAACCCCCTCCCCTTTCCCTATTCCCCCATTCACCTTGCTTCCTACACAAATCGCGTTCACTCGTATGGGAAACCAAAGCCTGCGTGCACAGCGAGAAAACTCTTTGAACTTTACAACTTGTTCAGTGATAGAGATAGAGCAAGTGACAGGGAGAGTGTAAGAGAGAGAGAGAGTGCAAAAAACCGCTTTAACTTTCGCCAAAGTTCGAGTTCGCAGAAGCCGAGCAAGTGTTAACTACAATAGCAGCAGTTTTTCAATACTTTTTCAAACTCTTGACAACTTTTTGTGCTCTGTGCAGCCATTGAAAGTGGATTGTGCAGTGCAGCACAGTTTGACCTTATTGTTTTCTCTCTCTCTATCTCTCTCCCTATCTCTCTCTCTTTCTTTCTCCCTATCTCCCTTTCTTAATGCAATTTGTATTGTTATTATTCATGAGTTTAATTTAATGCAAAATATTGAGAATCTTTGAATAAATTTGATAAAGCAAATGACTTTAGCACAATTTATAGTGACGCTGTCTTTTGGTGTTATACAACACTCTTCGTTCGATAGGAATATCGACAAGGTTATCTTTAAAAAAATCTACTATATCCCAAATCTTTCGATTAAGGCAATACTAAAATAACAAATTTTAATCAAAAATCTTAAGAGCCTCAAGTTTTTTGCCGTGTAGGCTAGGTATACATAGAGCTAAGCAGGTTTGCGGGCTGACTGAAGGGAGAGTTCTCTCCCTCTCTCTCTCCCTCTTGCTCACTCTCTCATGCGTTCTCCCTTTCGCTCTGCTTACTTCTTTGTGCTTTCGGCTAAGTGAATGAAAGCGAAACTTTAATTGAAACGAACGTTTGGCGCGCGTTTTGGGTTAAGTGATTGATTATGTCTTGTTTGCTGGCTGGCACACACACACATAGACACACACACACACACACATAGCATACACAAGTAGACACATGTAAACACTCTACTAAGACAAGCCTACACACACACACACGCACACACAAACTCGCAGCTCACATTGAACATAAATTCGATTCGTTTGCCGTTGTTACTGTTGCGTTGCTGGGCGTGGCACTTAACACACACACACTCGCCACACACATAGTTGCACACTCAGGCATATGAAAAATTGACTAACTGACAAGGGCGCAGGATGAGGCAGCAGCAACAACGACGACGACGTCGGCGCCACCAACTTTGACAATGGGCTGCGGCGCGCTGCAATTCATGCGTTGCCTCAAATTTTTCGTGCCACAATAGAAAACGCGCCCCTTACAAACCTTCAGGCGGCCTACCCTTCTACCTTCCCTGCTGCCCACAAATCGAATCAATAATTTAATGCAGGTGACGCCTCTACCCCCTCGCTGTCCGTATGTCGAGGTGTCCGTTTCTTTTGTCATTGTGGCCATTTGCCGCATTAACACCGCGTTGCCGTCCATAATAATGTTCTCGTGCCATGTGTTTTCGGGTCTTGTTAGGCAACCTCTCAAAGAACTTTCCACACATCCCTCGCACACCCTTCCCTTTGTGACACACTGGGCACTGCCTACGTGAACTAAAAGTAGACTGGACAATTCAGTTTAAAATTGACTTCATAAAATTTTCACGCTCTGCGCAGGCTTTTCTTTTCGCATTTTCCCATTTCCCCATTTGCCTGTTCTTCTTGTTTTGCAATATTTATACCGAAAGTTTTAAGCCATGCGATGTGATGGTAATATATCTTTGGACTTTCAAGACGGGATTTTCATCTCACATTGCGTTGAGAGTAAATTTCGCTATTAAAGAATAAATTCGTTTACTTTTTGACTTGTCATCTTGTGCCTAGAGATCAATTGTTTCGTTTGCTATATCATGTTTCAATTCCATAGCAAATTTTTGTAAGTTATTTAGTGTTTCATTCCATTTATTCCACATAATCGAAGTTATTCTTTATGCCACTATTTGTTTTTCTCCTGCAGAGTGTATATTAAGTTTGACTAAGAGTTTGCAATGCACCCATAGGGACAATTCAGACCCTATATAGCATATATATTCTGGATCAGCATCCACAGAATAGCCGATCTAGCTTTTTTGGACTTTGTCCGTTCGTCTGTTTTAAAGCTATCTTGATGAGACTTGGCAATCATGCTTCTTATTAATACACGCTGTTAATAAGTTGCAACGAAACCGGGTTGGGTCGATATATCGTATAGCTGCCATACAAACTATCGGCCGATTTTGGTTATTTTCCAAGGTATGGAGCTAAATTTACTAAAAATGACTTTTTTTGTTTAAAAATAATATTTATATAAAAAATAAAAAAAGTAGCATTAAAAAAAAATAAAAAAAAGGGGGGAGTTGAAGTTTTGTTTTTAAAAATGATTTAAAAATTAATAAACTCATCAGTTTCAATGAAGTAGCCACAACATTGAAAATATTTTAAACCAATTAATTCTGCACCAAAATATAAAACTAGTCTTGGCAAAATCAGAAGAGTTAAGAGTCAAAGGTAGAAAACCTTCGGATTGCCGTAGGCAACATTTCATTCTGTCTGTTTTTCACTTCTATCTAGACTCAAATAAACTTATTTATAGACAGTTAACATTCAAAACTATATCACAGTTCATTATGGAATGAAATACAGATGGAAGTTGTCAGTCTGAAGAAACACCTTCAGAGTGTAGAACGAGTGATGACTAGAGTCTAAAGTCATTTACCATGATGTCATTACACTAAGTGCCTGTAAAAATGATGTAAACTCAAGAGACAAAATAAGGTATGCACGAATTGAAATACCCTGTAAATGTGAAAATCAAATACACATAACTGGCTCAGTTCACCAAGTCGTATCTTGCCGTCGCATAGGGAAATCTCTTGACGTAACCAAAAACGCGGAAACTCTATCAGCAGCGATAACAGAGATACGCACTGATATCGATAAGCAATTAGATAGCAATTAGCGAATTGCTGCCACTGCTATGCTGCTGCTGCTGTGGCAGTGGCAACCTGCAAACAATCGAACGCGTGTCATGAAGCTCAACAGTCTCTTCCATTGGGTGAAGTTCCTTGCCTGGTTTCTGCTCACTTTGATGGGTGTGCAGCTACTGCTGCTGTTGATCAATGGCGCGGACAGGGCCACCAATGTGGGCCTGCATCCGAAGATACTTCTCATGGGGGTGCACACAAACCGCAGAGGCGTGGCTGGTAGGAGGAGGAGACAGAGAGAGACTTGCACATAACTTATGCCGGCTCTTTTTGATTTCAGCTGCGCTGGAGGAGGTAAAACCAATGGATGAGCAGCCACAGGAGCCAGCGATCGAGGAAGGTGGGTGAGGTAGGACTAATTTGCTTGAGCTTTCACTAACCTTTTCCCTCCCTCTCTTCTCTTTCTTTCTACTGCAGCGCCAGAAGAGCCAAAGCCAGCCAGCTGCGGGTAGAGCCTGCAACAAATTCTCCCTCCTCCTTCTCTCCTTTCTCCCTTTCTCTTCTCTACAGTCCCCCCTCACCCTTCCCTCAACCCCGCCCCGCCATGAGCCACTGCTGCTCAAGCAACGCTGGACCAGAATGCACACCTAATTGGTCACTGGGCGACAACGTGCCGCCGTATCCCTCACGCCACGAGGATCTGCTGAGCAGGGTACTATCCAGTTCACCAGGGCGGCAATGTGAGCTATTATTTCTTGCCGCGCAAATTGTCATAAAAGTACAACTCTCTCTCTCACTCTCTCTCTCTCTCTCTCTCTCTCTCCCTTTCTCTCTTCTCTGCCAGAACCACCTCAACCTCGGCAATCCCTCAACCCTTCCAATCGCGAGCCTTGCTGTAAGCAACTGCTGGACCAGAAGCACCCTACAATTGAAGGTCTTTTCGGGCGACGACTGTGCTGCCGTATCCGGCTGAGGATATGATCGAGCAGGAGTACTACCAGTTCACCATGGGCGGCAGTAGCGGGCTACTGTTTGTTTGCGTTCTACGATCGCCGCCAGGCCATGGAGATACACGCCCTAGCTGCTGGCCATGGTGAGCAGCATCTTTGGCCCCTTCGAGCCAGCACACTGCCAGGTCTGGTACGAGGCAGTGCGACCGGATATTGTGGAGATGCATCACCAGGAGATCGGCTGGTACGATGCCTGGGGCAATGGACCGGATCATGTCTATCCGGTGTTAATGAATTGCCCCCTACATGGCACACAGCGTCGTCATCGTGTGCCTCAGCTGGTCTCACTGGTGTGGGGTGACGAGTGCTCGCGTCCCAGCAACGCCTTGCGCGTTGTCTACGAGGCGCCAGAGCGGCGACGCTCCACACGCTTTGCCGTTTGTGTGAAGGATCTGCATTTCCCGATTCGGATATGTCGGATCGTTGGATGGAATGGCTGGAGCTGATGCGTCTGCTGGGCGTCGAGCGGGTGACGGCGTACGATCTGGGCGCCGAGCATCTGCAGGAGAGCACGCGACGCACATTGCGTCACTATAGCGAAGAGGATGGACTGCTGGA
>JAEIFJ010001176.1:0-69163 GCA_018903435.1 Leucophenga varia | reverse complement strand
ATGGTGGCTAATCAATTTGATTGAGATTTAGGCGGTAGCACACCATGGAGCGTTTCAGCAGCATTGTCTGATTCTAAAATTTAATTGAGCTTAACATAAAACCGAAGTTCAATTACCCGCCACAAAACTTTAATCCAGTTCATGTATGATCAATCGGTGACCCTCAAAGGGGTTGGGTGCGGACAACTCAAGGTGAGTTTGAATGGGGTCTGTATGTTATAGTGGTTCGATCCATGTCATATCGCTAATATTCATTTGGATGACAGTAGAAGTGATTTTACCCAGATTGGAGTGAATATATTCATAAATAAGAACTATTTTTCATACAAAAACTCAAAAAATGGATCAGGTATATTTGCTTATGGAGGCTATACTAAAAATGTGTGTTTCACCATGGTTCTTTTATACAAACTGACTGAGGACAAAAAAGATTAAGTTTAAAATTTCATGGCAATATTTTAACAACGAACGAGAACGGACAGACAGACTGGCATGGCTAAATCGATTCGTCTCTTCGAGCTGATAAATAATATATATATTATTCTTTATGGGGTTTTCTTGGGACAAACTGATAATACCCTTCAACAAAAATGTATGTCCGAGACTTTCACTTCTTATTAAAACTAAAAAAATATTAGCGTAGTGAAAGTTAAATGTTCAGATACCAGCATGTCGTTTTAAAAATTTTTGACTGAGTGATCGTATAAGGAGAAGAGAGATATTATTGTACTATGAACCGAAGACAGTTCCTTTTATAATCCATGAATGGATTCTAACGTGATCCAGCTTAGCCAATATTTTTGTTTTAAAGCCTTGACCTTACACAATTTCAAACTTCACTTTTAAGAAGCCAATATACCCTGAAAAAATGTATTACTTATATGCTTGTTAAGATATTTTACTATCTTGGTGATTTTTTATTGTACTCATATTTTTAAAAATTTATTAAGGAATAAATAATGTTAATTATTCGTATTCCTGTTATTAATTTTTAAAGCAAATTTTATTTCAGATAAGTTAAAAGTGAATTTAACGGAACGGATATTTATTGCACCATAGGCACCATGCAAAACTCATGGGAACTTCTATGGTAAAAAATCACAAGAAAAATTTCAAAGACAATATAATTATTTTATAGGTCCCTTTGTTCTATCTATAGTGAAAAAGTTTTGAAAGGAAACCCCATACCACTTCTAGGAAAAGTGGAGCAATGATTAACAAAATTTGTTTTTTTAACTCCAAACTCTCTATTAGGAGGGTTGTTATAGTTATTACCTATCATTATTTAACAAATGATTTTTATACAGGATATACTTTGTATGATTGTGGTATCTTCAGTTTGTCCAGGTTTGTGACATTGAAAAATCAAGGATTATAGTATATATATTCCCAGTCAGCTGATTTGGCGATCCAGTCCTGAACCATGTATCTGTTTGTTGCTGTCGCTTTATTCAGTGAAGATCATAAAAGAATCATTGAAACAAAATTTGGGCTGGAAGACTTTTTATCTGCAAAGACTTTAGGATGAGCTCAAAGAAAGTAGAACACCAACCAGTTTTTAGTAATAGCCCCCCCTTCTTAAACTTATAGTTTTTTTCGATTTTGTTTAACTTATAAAAGTGATTGTTTTGCATGAATTGTACTAACAATTATAAATCCAGGATTAAGTTAAGACCATACCCATGTAACGGGCGCTTCCACCAAAATTAGCGTTTTTCCCTGTTTTCAGTTTTTAAACACCAAAGTCGACATTTGGAACAACTAGTCTCATCGAGTGATCAAAATATATTTGTAGGACTTTATTTGATGACTAATTTATGAAAATTTAAGTTCGTAAAAATTACATTAACTATAAATAGGCCCATTAAATTTAAATTTTATTATTATTATTATTTTTTGCAGACAAATGAAAGTCAATTGCAAAATCATTGCAATGGAAAAAAAGCAGATGTTTTTATTAAATGCTTCTCTTGCCTGAAAGTAGCATTTAGGTAAAAAAAGCAGGAAATTACCAATTACTGAAAAGTGCGAAATGTTTAAGGTAATAGTAAAATGTTTTCTACAGCTTTTGTTGTTTCGGCCACAAATTGGAGCAGCAGCAGCGATATAGTCACTCAATGCAGCTGTTTGCGCCAAAATGGCTGAGGTGGCGGCGCAAACTACTTAAAGAAACACTTAAGTATAATTAAAAATTAAAGAAACCATAAAAAAAAGATATCTATTAAAACAAGTGGAAAATGCTTTATATGTTAAAATAATTTTCACTGCGTCTACTATGAGTATACGATCTGGTTATTCAATTGGATTAAAGTGTTTTGGACTTTTGATTGCTTTTCCATAAGCGTTATAATCGCTTGCACGCTTGTTCACAAATTAACGATGTGCATTTAAAAAATAAAGGTGCTCTTTATATATCGAATTGGAAAATTTTTTTTATTAACTCTTCATATGAATTTTATAGTACATGAAGTGTATTATCATTTTATCAGAATGTTTGTAACGCATTAAAGGGACCTCTTAGACCCTATAAGTATAATATTGTTCTTGATCAGCGCGACGAGGCGAATCGATCATTCATACCTGTCCGCTTAGTTTTGAAGATACTCCACTGAAACTTGAAACTTAAGCTTTTCTCGGACCTTCGTAATATGTATGTTAAATTTGATTGTCACGCCCACCAAAGGTGTAGTCCCCATAGAAATCTACCCTCCATTATCGAGTTTTTGTATGAACAAATATTATTTCTTTTTTAATCATTAGTTCTCTCCAACGTCTTCACACCCAAATTGTAATTATTAATGAATAAATACACTTAAAATTAAATAAAATATCAACAAGGACGAAGGTCAATACATACAGAATTCAGCCGCCATACAAATCCAAAGCTTATTTTCTAGTTTTTATATAAAAACAAGGAAAAACTTTAACTATGGTAGAACCGAAGCTGAAATACCCGTTGCAAGAATCTTTAGATAGAACCTCGAGATGGGATGGGTTAAGATCAATGGTCTGATACAACTCCAGGTTAGTCTCAAAATTGGTATTAAATTTTAAGCTAAAAATACAGATAAAACATTTGTTTTTCTGAAAATATCAGATAAGGGCTATAACATAAGTTATAGTGGCTGGATCAGTATCAAATCGATGGTGTATAAAAATGATGACATAACATGTAAATGGGCGGTAAGTTTGGATGAGCACTCTACCTCAGAGTGCGCGTGGTATTCTGAGTATAACAGACAAACGACCTTGGATCAAGAATGCTTAAATTTTGAGTTGCATCTCAATATTTTTAAAATTAAGCGAATGAATCGCCACGCAACAGACAGACAGACGGATATGGCTTCATTGACGCGTCTCATCGAGCTGGCCAAGAATATATGTACATTCTTTATGGAGTCTACGATGTCTCCTACGACTTTCCGACAATCTGAATATACCCTTTCACACTATGTGTAACAGGTACAAGAATGTATAGTATTAAGCTAATTGCTTCAAATATGGTGAAAACTTTTGTAAGGGTAGTCCATGTGTACAGTATTTATTTGAGGCAGGTAACTATATAAATTGAAAAAAAGATTAGATCACTTTATCATGTCGAGTTTTCATTAAGAAAATTTTATATGACGGATATCAAAACTTGGATTCTATTGAAGTAAAGAATTTTGGTTGTTTTTTAAAGACAATTTTTAATATATGTATTTGAATCTTATGTATATGCTTCTTATATGAGCCGTAGTATAGAAACTGAACTTGTGTTGTACTGGACCAATTTACACTCTCACTCAAAGTTTCGTGTGACATGTTTTTAAGCGTCAATTTTTAATTGGTGTCTTCTCTCTAGGTGAAAGCCCCAAACAACCTCTCTCTGTCTAATTTTAATAAAATTATTATTATGTATTTCGAAAAACAGTCGCAATATTTTTGTATTGCGCCAAATCTGTAAATATTAATTATTGTATATTATAAAATAAAAAAAATGTGAAGTTCATGGAACCGAAACTGCAAAATCCGTCCTGGGCGTGGCGTCTTGGTTTTTATGAGCATGGATGAACCAAAATTTTGACATGGGCGGTGCGTTCATAAAATAATTTTTTTGAAAAAAATCGATATTTAGGGGAGCTATAAAAATGGGCGTGGTCTCATAACTATCGTAGCGAAAAGCTTAAGTTTAAATTTCAATGAAATCTTTATATGCTTCTTGAATAAATCGCAAAGCCCCAAACAGTCGGACAGACGGACAGACAGACAGACGGACTGTGTCGGTGTCTCATGGCATAAGAAAAACTTTATGGGGTCTCGTTTTCCTTAAATTCAGTGAAGAGACTTGGAAAACTGTAATGTTTACCTATGTGTAACGGGTGATAAAAATGTGGTTCATTTATAAAAGGCTTAGAGAATAGCATGACTGTGGGTGTAAAATTTTTCTAATATACTTTTAGGATAAACACATTAGGGTGGTTTGTACGAAAAAAATTTATTATCAAAGAGACCTGGAGAAAAGTATTGTTTTTCCCGGGTAACATTTCTCCTTCTTTTTAGTTTAATCAATGTTCTTTTTTGAAATTGTAAAAAAAAAAAGTTTTTACATTTATTAAAGTAAAAAAGTGTTGTTTTCGTCTTCTTCTTTTATGTTAATTCGGGTTAAAAAAATAAAATAAATAAATGATGTATTGTTCTTCTATGGTCATTTATGAAGAGAAACATTGTTATCCGGTTAAAAAAATAAATTTTCCAGGTTTCTACATTAAATCAACGAAAAAAGAATTTTTCTCTATGTAAAAAAAAAAAAAACTTGAAACTTGGCGGCACCATGAAATATTATCCAATATTTATCTTCTTATTTTCGATAAAGAACAATCTAGGGGTTCGGAACATTAATTTTTTTTGGACCACCCTAATACACTTTCATAGTCATAAGTATTTATTTTTAACTTAATTTTATTTTTAATATGATATTTTGGGTACATGCAATAATTTTTCTTTTATTTGTTTTTACTTTTTTCACTTGCATATGCAAATGATTAATTTTCCATGGAATTTTCAAGTCAATTAAATTTTTAATATTTTCGTTTATTCATTCGGTCGTTCAGTCGTTCGTTCATCGTTCATCTCGTTTATTCGGTACTCCCATATTTCAGTGGTTGGCTGCCTTACTGACTAACTAGGAGGCTAAATGGCAGCAGGTGGGTGAATTGTATCTGCGTATCTGTATCTTAACGTTTGCACATAAGTATTATTATTATTTCGGTTTTAATTTTATTTTTTTGGTTTTTTTCATTGTTGCTGAAAAAAGGCATTTAACTTCATTTCGTAGCATTTAATTGTTTCGAAACGTAATTATTCCACATCGACATTTGTTAATGCGAAGATTGTGTATTTTATTTTCATAATTTTCTGTGTAATTGGCCTATTTAAGAGCTGACAGTGCGAGCGTTTAATGAGCGTTAAGAGCAAGTACCTTTTAATCATATCTTTTTTTTTTTTTAGTGAATTTTTCTTGGAATTGTTACAAAAAAAAAAAGTTAATGTACATAATTAAAAAAGAATGTACAGTAAGAGAGCGTGAGATGCACAAAAAATAAAAAATT
The DNA here is from genome assembly GCA_018903435.1 of Leucophenga varia. Lineage (NCBI taxonomy): Eukaryota > Metazoa > Arthropoda > Insecta > Diptera > Drosophilidae > Leucophenga > Leucophenga varia. The sequence continues at coordinate 63,572 of JAEIFJ010001176.1, read as the reverse complement.
ACAATATACAAAAAAAAAAAAGTATCTGTATCTGCATATCGGCGCACAAGGACACTTGTAGCTGTGTGCTGCAATGTTTTTGATATTTTAAACTTGTAAATGCAACGTAAAAACCTAATTTCCAAGTTTAGGAATTCCAAGAAGCTGTGACGCATGTTGCACAAACGTTCATTGTATGTATGTATCTATGTATCTTATGTTTTGCTAGTTCTGAGCTTTAAAAGCAGTGAAAATACTCAATTAAAATGTTTTGTTGTTGTCACACGATTACTGCACAGATTGTTATTGTTAATGTTGCTAGTTGTTGTGGATTTTTGTTGTTGTTCTTGCTGTTTCGCACTATTTTCAATTGAATTAAGAAATTTTCGCGCGTTCTTTTCGTATCTATGTTTCGATATACATATATGTATATGTATGTATGTGTGTGTGTGTGTTTGTTTGTTTGCATCTTCATGCGAACAATTTCAAGGAATTGCGCATATCAAGCGCGTCGGCACGCTCCGTTTCGGCGCACAATTAATTTGCGCAGCACCAGCATTTTATAGCATTGGCATCCATATCACAACCGCCCACTTTCCCCCAAAAATACATCATACCCCACACACACACAAACACTCACAAACTATATGTTAGCCTCATGTAGATACAAATACATTAGGAAATGAGCATGGCTTTGCATTCGTTTATTTATCTTTACTATGGGACTGAATTCATAAATTTTGTGGAAAGATTAAAGAATCAAAAAAAAAAAAAAAAAAAAAAAAAAACAAGAAAGAACACTAAAGTCCCTATTCCCATTTTGTATATACCTTTCCTTATTGTATGGATTTTTATAAAAAAAAAGAGATAATATTGTGTAGGGGGTATAGCCATGTTGAAATATTTTATTTGGACTGTTGTTGGCATAATCTATACTGAAGTTTTGGGTATGTTTGTATGGGGGGTACCCCTTAAAGAGGATTAGAGAAAAACTGTGTAAGTGATCACTTGACACCTTAGAAGAGTAAGTTTCGAATTTAATAACCCTATCTCTCAAATTTTTCGAGATAATCGTTTTCATACGGCAGACGTCAGTTTGGAAGGACAGAACATTGTAAAAAAAAAACACAAACTTTTGATATTTTACCGAAATAACATTTTTACCATATACAAAGTCATCAGCCAAGTATTGGGGGCACAGATTGTTCATACATATAGCTGTTTTTTACCCATCATACATAGTGTGAAAGTTTGTAGCACATTAAAGGAGTCATTATAGACGCCCCATACATTCTTGATTAGCTCGACAAAAAAAGGGTCTTCACTTATAAGAACTTTTTAATGAGACCAAGATCAAAAATATAATAATATCAAAAACTTATATCAAAAAATATTTTGTTATTATCATAATTAGTTATCAACAATCATTTTTTTACAATCATCAATAATCGATTATTCCCAAGAATCACACAGCCCTAATAAAGTAGTTGGTACTAGGAGGAAATCTTTTCTTGGTGAAGTCGACCATACTCGACTTCAGCGTTCTTTCTTAGTTTTCGTTGTTATGTTTTGATTATGTAAATTGTATAAAAACAAAATTGGTTTTTGTATATTGAAAAAAAACACAAAAAAAAAAAAAAAAAAAAAAAATAAAACATAACAAGGAAAAGGAAAGGTACGGTTTATATTTTAAAAAAAGGGAGGAGACACAAAAAAAAAAATATATATTGGGCAGAGATCGCGCGGCGGCGGGGGGGGGGGTTTTTTTGTTTGTGTTGTTGGTTAAAAAAAATAAAAAAAAAAATTTTGAGAAAAAAAAGGAAAAACCCACATTTGTAAGGTCTCCCCCCAAAAAAATTTTTTTTTTTTTGGATATGTTTTAAAATTTTTTTTTTGTTGTATTACAAAAATAGTTAAAACTTCTAATGTCTTCTATCAAATAGGAACTGAAACGTTACAATCGGTTTCCATACACCGCCCATTTAAATTTTTATAAATAGATATATTTTGATCGAAAGGTTCACTCAAAATTAAAAAACTTTTATCTCTAGTTCCAAAACCAGTATCATTTTTTGTATAGAACTTACCATTATTCCCAACTTTTGTATAAAAAATTTATAATGCTATACAAGATGTACAAGTCTTGATTTTGGGAAAGTTTCCGCAAATCCCAAATATGCAATTTGGTTTTTCTCGATCAGACAAGAAGATACAATCTGGTAGGGTTTAAATTTTTGCAGTTTTGTAAGCTTGATCCTTGGCTATTTGAATGTCAGCACCAAGGTGCCACGCCCATTTTAAGATATAGCTCCCATACAAACTTAACACTTTTTCGATTTTTTGTATGAAAATAATTTTTTTTGTGTATTTTCTACAGAACAGGTAAAAACACTTCTTAGGGCATCCAATATCAAAAGTAAGATGCCACGCCCATTTTTAGGTATAGCCCTACATACAAACCTAGCGCCCATTTTTGAGTTTTTGTATGATAAATAGTTCTTATTTTTGGATATATGCACTTTAATCTGGGTAAAATCATTCTACTGTTATCCTATGAATATGCTACCGATATGACAAGGATCGAACCACTATAACATACAGACCCCATAAAAACTCTCCTTTAATTTTGTTATTTCTTCAAGAAAATAATTTTCTTCATATATGCGCCTTATTTAAGCCCCAACTTGAGTTGCGCTCAACCCCTTTTGCGGAATATAATCTACGTCACTAATGGTCGTACATGAACTATTTAAAGAATCGTAAGGCGGGATTTTTTATCTTCGGTGCTACCGAAGTTAACGTTTTTTCTTGTTTTTTTTTTAGTTCGTAAATTTTGATATTCTGTTCCACAGTGCATATGTTAGTTCATTCGAAAGATTTCATTTGCACACAAATCTATGCAGCAGTAGCCTTCATTGCCTTCGACTGCACCGATCTCTTCTCTGGCTCTACTCTACTCAATCATTCCTCCTTACTCTTACCAATGTCATTATAACGCTGTCGTTGGTTGCGGCGCTCATTTGCGCAGTGCAGATACAATTTAATTTTTAATTCATGCGCCTCGAAGAGACAACAAAATGCAAAATTTGTCTGAAGATTTTAATCGCAAAAGAGTAAGAAGAGGCAGACTGTAGAGATCGGTGGCAGCAGCAGCAGCAGCAGCTATAGGCACAGTGGCTAAGCACAAAAATAAAAAAATAAAAAAAAGAAAAGCCAAAGCATGTTTCCATTGAGCAGCAGCAAAAGTATCTACTCGAGTCATAGTAACCCAGCTAGGCTATATATTGCTTCCAGCATCATTTGGAATACCCTGCAGGATTGCTGCTGCTGTTGATTTTGTTGGGGGCAGTCTGTCTGTCTCGTTTTTCTTGTTCTCGTTCATGTTGTTGTTTTTGTTTTTTTGTTTTTTTTTTTTTTCGCTTGTAGTTACAAGACAATTTACTTTTGTGCGAAATTAAGTGGCATCTGTTAGCTTTTTTACCCCACTAGATACCCTCGATTAGCTGACTTTCTTTGGCTGAGACTGCACGATCTGCACAATATTATAGCAAAGCCCTGCAACCGCCCCAGATGACATCTTTATCTTTATAATATTATATTATATCGTTGTCTTTTGCTTTGGCTCTACTCTTGTGGGCAATAACTAATTACATTCGCAATTATTTCATGTTTTGGCCAATTTAGTGGGACAAATTTATCTGCGCGGTGTCATCTACTTAGAATTGATAGCTTAGAATTTTCCTATTGCAAACGTTGTGTAAAACTTGAATGACTTTGATTGTTCTGCAAAGAAAAAAAAACTAAAACAATCATTAGAATAGCACCAAACAGTTGCGTTTATCTTGATTGGGTATGACTAAAAGTTACAAAACAAAAAAAAAAAAAAAACTCGCATAAGAAAATTAGCATAATTAAGATTTCTAATACGATTTCGCATTGAGCAAATCTTTTTGTTGCATGCAAATTAAATGTGAAATGCTTTGCTGCCAACAGCAACGGCAAACAGAAATAAATCAAACAATTGCTGCTCTTTCATGCCACAGAAAATGAATGAATCTGTGGCATACATGCATGTCAGTTCATTTGTTTTTGTATTCAAACGAAAACTGCAATCATGCTTTACTATGTATCTGTAAACACTTCAGCTGCTTCTTCGTTGAAAACCTTTCATATTTCTTAAACTTTGCTAAATTTATTTATTGACATCTATCATCTCTATGCCTGCTATACATATCTTTTCTTAAACATTGCGCCTTTGAGTATGCCACAAATCTGAAGGCTCTTTCTATGATTCTCTCTTTTCTCCATTTGCTATCCTTTAAATTGTATGCTGCTGTAGTTTTTTTTTTTACATTTTGTTGTTATCCTTGCGCTTATAACACGCAATACACACAACTATGCAGCTATGTTCATCTATCTGTGTGAATAAGTGTATTAGTATTATGCTTTGCTTGTCTGTCTTGGCCATTATTTATGATTTAAAATCTTGGAATAAATGGTTTGGTCATATCCTGAGTGTACAATAGAGAAAAGGTGAAAAAATGTCTCTATATGTATACTCTTTTTTTAGACTGCGCTGTAATGCCATACTTACTTGTTTTATGATTGACTATATTTAATAGTTCAGCGTGTTCATGATTCTCAATAAAAAATAAAAAAAAAATTATAAATATAATATTTAAAAAAAAAAACTCACTACCTTATTTTGTGCACTTTTAAATTGTTCCAACTATTCTATTAAAATAAAAAAATAAAATTAATTTAAATTCTCCACTCTATGGAACCTTAAATTTCCATTATCCAGGCTTAAAGTTTGTTAGCGGAGACGCCGTGAACCCTATAAAGTGCTCAGCTCGACGAGACGAATCGATTTAGCCATATATACAGACTATTTTTACGCATTTTATTCGGTCAAGATATATAGATATCTTTAGACTATTTTGAAACTTAAGCGAATTTCTCGCTTGGCTCAACGAATAACTTAAGTTCGAAAATAAAAGATGCCTCGCCCAATTTTAAGTGTAGCCTCCAAAAAAACTTACTGACCATTTTTGAGCTTTTGTATGAAATAGGTATTGTTTAAGCTTGTATTCCCCTTAAATTGTGTTAAATACACTTCTAATATTAGCCAATATCAAACCCAAAGTACCACGCCCTTTTTTAGGTATAGCGCTCATACAAACTAACCGTCTTTTATAAATTTTTTGTTTGAAAATAGTTATTATTTTCATTCCAAATTGGGGAAAAAAACACTTTCTATATCAACAAGGCGCAACGCTAATTTTAAGCTTAAGCCCCCATACAAATTCACCAATGACAATAATATTTATTTACAAATAAATACTCGTATTTATAAAAATATATTTATAAACCATTCAAAGATTCGTGTGACGGGTATTTGAGTTTCGGTTCCACCGAAGTTAACGTTTTTTCCTTGTTTTGTTTTCAAATATTCTCCGTAAATTTAATGCACTTTATATCGTTCTCCATGTTGATTCTTATATTCGGGGAATCGACCCTATTGTTTTACACGATATTAGCCGTAAGTGAGTACGCTTCCAGGGAACAACAACGAACAAACTGAATATACCCGTTTACACTATGTGTAACGGGTTTAAAAAATCAAGGAAGCTTAAATGCCCGTCACACGAATATTTAAATAGTTTAAGTGTGACCAGCAGTGGCTAAGATAGAACTTCGAGATGGGTGGGGATCTAGTTTATACACAATATTGGCATCAAATTTTAAGCAAAAAAATACAGAGATAACAATAATATTCATAAAAATATCAGAGTATGAGAGCTAAGTTTGTATAGGGCTACACGTTATAATGGTCTGGTCCGTATCATATCGATGGTGTATACTTTTAAAATAAGGTGTATACTTTCATAAATAAAACTCACCGTCCATATATTAACGGTAAGTTTGTAAGACCGAGAAAAGCTTAAGTTAAAAATTTCATGTCAATATCTTTAAAACTGAGTAAATAAATCACCTTGCAACAGACAGACGGACATGGCTAGATCGACTCGTCTCATCGAGCTGATCCAGAATATATACACTTTATGGAGTCTACGACGTCTCTGTTAGTGCGTTACAATCTTTCCGACAAACTGAATATACCCGTTTACTCTATGTGCAACGATTTTAAAAACAAATACAAAATTGGCGTTTTAATTGCAAGGGGATTATAAGGCAATAGTTGCAAGAAATGTTTTCAATTTATTGCATCAGGGTGCGAGGCAGCGGCGAGTTATTAGTTATAAATAGTTTTACTAAGAAAAGCCCAAGACAAAAATAACTTAGATTTGTTTAAATATTACTTATAATTTATTATCACTGCTATCAGTTAACTGGACAGTGATTTTTTTTACCCAAGTAGTTTTTATTGTTCAAATAAGCCTTTAATAATTCACTAATTTACAACTGCAATTCTGCAATATTGATAAACGCTATTTTGCAAATTAAATTTTATTGATAAGACTGATTCAATAACTAAAAAGTGACTAATACCTAAAATTCATGACTAAAAAGTATCTATTTTACTGTCTATCTATTCTATTCATCTATTCAATTAGCATTTTACTTAAAACGCAACTTTGAATGGCTACAAAAAACTATATACGTATTTTTAATTCCTTTTGAGTAAAATACCCTTAATTTTGTAATACATCAACAGAATCGTATACAATCCCCTTAATAGCTTTTCAAGACTATATACTAATGAGTAAAATGTAAAGAATTTGCTGATTAGAACGATGAAACTACACATCCAAAAGAGATTAAAAAGTATAGTCTTTGAGCTAAATTTTTGTAAAGAACTCAACTTTCAATCTGTTCTTGATTTGGAGTTGTACAGTTTTTTTTTCAAATGGATTACTTGGTTGGTTCGAGTAGAATAACTCTAGCTTAAAATCTAGGAGAGATAGAAAGTTACGTTCTTGAAAATAAATTCAGCTTAATATTTGATACAATTTTTATGTAGAATACAACTTCGGGTCTCTTTCATTTTTTGATCTAGAGTTATTTTTAAATGTATCCACAATTATATATGCTCACAAAACAATTATTTATTTATTTGCCACAAATTCATAACTTATGCAAAATAGATACAACATCCACTTACGACCCTAAACGAACTTAAATTTTTCTCAAGTATAACTGCGCAAATTATAAATTGGAAAATAAGCAAGCAGGCAACCCTTTTGCCCCATAATTTCGTTCTCTTTATTTTCTTCTGCTGACCTGAACACAATGTACGGTATGCATGTGTGTGTGTGTGTGTGTGAGTGTGTATCTGTGTGTAGTAAATGCAGCCATTTATAACATTTAGCTCCATTAAATGGATGACGTCGCTTCATTTTGCAAGTGAGTGGAAATTTGTTTCATTATAATTATTTTCCACAATTGGACATATTAGTATGGTTGCGTTGCAGTCGAGCGCAGTCGAGCGCAGTCGAATGAAGAGTGTAAAGAGTAAACAATAAAAAATACTTATAAGGATATTTATGTATCCTAAATACATACATACTATATATATACATACACACACATATGGCTTTTGTTGCGACGCCATTTTTACAGCTTTTACAGTGCAAATAAACGCAGTCGAATGGCATAAATATCAAGGCAAAGGATTCCAAGGGATAAGGTTTTTATGCAGACAGACTAAAGTGTATGTACGTTGCTGTTGTTATCCTTGTTACGCTGCCAATTCGAGTACTTGCGCAGGCGCTGCTACTGCATTGGAAACAAAAAATGGGTGGTGAATTTTTCGAAAATTCCCCAAATTCAAAAATTCATTTAATTTTGCTCAGGGGTAGTTTTATTGATTTTTCGGTGGTTGAAAACTTCCCCAAATGGCGCTATTATGTACAAGCATTTATATAAACTCTGAATATGTGTATGTGTGTGTAACTGTACATATGCGAATAACTGGAATGACAAAGCATAAAGTTATAATAATTTTTCTTTCCGCTTAATTGTGCACGCGACGCTGCAGAGGCGTCGTTGAGTATCAAAGAAGGAAATTGTTCTTATGCGTTTTGGTTAATAAGTAATCGGTTTGAATAGTGATGGAAACATATCGATAACTTCATAGATCTGGGACTTTATTTACAATATAAATAAATCTAATTTGTTGTATTAAATTGAAATACAAAATCGTGGCAGACTTCATAAAGTGCAAATACTGTCGATTTAAATTGAAAGCTAAATAAAACTGTTTATGTGTCTGTCTGTCCGTCATTGACTGCAACGTTCTTTAAAGAGAAAAATCAAAAAATATTTCTAGTACCAATTACTAATCAATCCTCCCTAATGCGTATACAACATTTTGCAGACAGATAGCAAGAATTTTAGTATTTGTATGTGTTTGTGTGTGGCAGCCACAAAATGTCCTTACAATAACAACAACAAAATGTCAGCGCTTTTAATTTGATGCGCTTATTTACTTGGAAATTGGTGGCGCTCTTTTATATTTTGGCTTATTTATATATTACATATGTATAGCAGTATTATATATTGTATATAAGAGCTTTATATATGTACATAGTATGTATATTATATAGTAAATATCTATTGTATTCCTTGTTTTTGTTGCTGCTGCTGCTGTTGCTGTCCTTTCTTCTGTGTTGGTGTAAAGCAATACGAAAAGTAGGAAATACAGCAATTAGAGCCATATTAACCGTAATTAAATTTAATTGTTTAATTAAGCGCGAAAAGTGAGGAAGACATTTTGATTTTGTAATTTGTGTGTTTGTGTGGGTGTCTACGTGAGCTGCCATTGTATAATTATGTTTATATGTGTGGGTAGATAACAAAATGGACACATAATGAATGATAGAAGAATTTTGTGCATAGAATATGTAAAACATTTTTTTTTTTAATTTCTTTAATTACAGATTTAAGTTGGATTAAAGTGTTTTTTTTTTTTTTTTTTGTAATATTTTTTTTTTTAAGCTTTAATATTGCTCAAAATTTATTTTTCTCTATCGTCTAGCTAAATTTGGACTGTGTTTTGGAAAAATAATATGAGATGCCGTTAACTTATTATATTTTCAGTTTTATAATTTCTATTTTTGATTTGTATAGATGGTCTCTTCAATAGTTTAATTTTTAAAACTATATTAAATTCGAGAAGGAAGCCTTATAATGATAACTCTAATATTCGAAGGAGTGCCTTAATTCGCATTCAGTACTTTAGGTAGCATTCAACAGCATCTTAAAAAGATGGCTTTACACTATATTATATACACAAATATTTATCAGTATGCTTGGCCATGGTGCAATTATAAAGGTGGTGTCGAGCGAAACGATGGTACCATGCGAACCGAGTGCGAAAGAGAAAGCTAACTTTTAACTTTTACTCCGTTTTTCTAGTGTGAATGAGATAGATCATTTGTGTTTTCTTTTTTTTAGTGTTTCTTTTTATAACAATGAAATATGACTGACGTTGGTACGCAACACGCTGAATGAGCATGAGCGCTTAACATAACCTTGCATAATTGAACCATGTGCTCGACTACGAGATATCTTGTACTCAATTATTACATTATGTCCTATCTTTGCACCATTACTTGTTGTTTATTATTGATAAAATTTTTATTCATACAAAATTTTTATAACTTGGTATTTTTTATGATCATTCCAAATTTAGTGATAGCTCTGTATGGGAACTTAGTGTTATAAAGGTTTCATGTAAACTAAAGCCTGAAATTTTTTTGTATACCTATAAATTTAACTACAATCTTAATAACATAAATTGTATATTAAATCTATACAAATCTAGCTACCAGATTATCGAATAGAAGAGACAATTTTTTATCCGATACATATAGTGTTTAAGGAGGCATCGGAGACCCCATAAATTATATATATTTTTGATCAGCTCGGTGAGAAAAATTGATTCATCCATGTCCTTCTGTCTGTCTGTCTGTCCGTCTGTCTGTCTGTCCGTCTGTCTCTCTGTTGCGATGCGTTTTACTCAGAATGAAATTTTAAACCTAAGCTTTTTTGGTCCTAGACAGTTTGTATGTCAGAATCAAGATGATACGCCCATTTTTTAGGGATAGCCCCCATACAAATTTTCCGCCCATTTTCGAATTTTTGTATGAAAATAGGAAATATTTATGAATATATTCACTCCAAATTAGACAAAAACAATGTCCAATGTCAAAAAAAAAGGTGCCTCACTTATTTTTAGGTACAACCCCCCATATACATGTACCGCCCATTTTCGAGTTTTTGTATGAAAACATTTTTTTTTTGAATGAATGAATTAAAATTTGGTAAAATAAATTCCAATTTCCACCTTAGTGAACACTATCGATATGGTTAGGATCGAGCTAATATAACATAAAGCGTTCATACAAAAATTTAACCATATTCATCGTGAAATTCAATCTAATCAGCTGGTGAATATATAAACTAATAAAAGTGTTGCGTAACAGGCATTTCACCTTCGGTTCCATCGAAGTTAACGTTTTCCTTGTTTCGACATAATTTAAGTTCTTGCTTCCCTAAGTCTTCAAGGCTATGCAAGGTTTCAATAAAAGTAAATGGCTACGAGATAAATTCAAGAATATGATCTTCTGCGTCTTTTTATACCCGTTACACATAGTGTAAACGGGTGTATTCAGTTTGTCAAAAAGTTTGTAACGCATTGAAGGAGGCATCGGAGACCCCATAAAGTATATATATTCTTGATCAGCTCGATGAGACGAATCGATCTAGCCATGTCCGTCTGTCTGTCCGTCTGTCCGTCTGTTTGTTGCTATGCGATCTTTTCGATTTTTATACCCTTTTTATACCCTTTACCCGAGTGGAAAAGGGTAGGTAAAGTTTGTTCAAATCTATGAAACAAGCAGAAGGAGACATGACCATTTAAAGTATATATAGGTATGTCCGCCCCCTCCATTCGTCTGTCCGTCTGTCATGCAGCCTGCCGTATAAAAACGATTATCTCTGAGACTATAAGAAATATCCAATCATTTTTTGAAAATTAGACTCTACTGAGCCGTCACAGTGGTCACTCACAAACGATTTTTCTCTAGTCCCATTTTAAGAAGTAGTCCTCACACAAAACTATCCAAAATTTTGGGTATTTGAATAAAAACTTCATTGTTTCTTACTCTTGGAACTCTAAATTTTGTATAAATCGTGCCTATGATAGTCCCAATGAAATATTCGTATATGAGTAGGACCAAACTTGCCTCATTTTTTTTTTTTTTTTTGTGTTTTTGTGGCATCTTGCAGTCGAGCATACTCGTTCTTTCTTCATTTTTTTTAAAAGAAAATAACTAAAAAGCTTATCGAATATGTTTGTTCAATTTATTTGTTGCATAAAAATATTATAATTTTAGCTTTAATCGTAAAATTATTAACGAAAAAACTTTTAAATTAGCCGATGAAATTTAAATATATAATTTAAAATCAACTCTTTATATCCTTTGTCATTCTTAAATTTCTGAACTCGTACAATATTTTTTTCTTTCTTTCTTTTTTGTGCAATCGAGTGCAAGTGTGTTTGTTCAAAATTTCAGAAATTTTAATTTAAAATATTTCTTTGAATGCTAAATTGTTTGACTCCTGCGGCACGGTCGACTATTGTATTGTATATATGTATATATCTATATATAGTATGTATGTACGTAGAGTACTACAATATAAGCCAAGAAAGTAGTTCTGAAAGAAAATAAAGCCGCAATAAGATGAAACTTTAAGCAGAAGACAGAACAAAAGCGCGCGACAAAAGGACAAAAAAGACAGACGGACGGACATACATACATACATACATACATATATGTATATAAGGAATTGGACGGACGGACAGACATTGTATTGGTTTCATATTGGATTGAGTTGGGATTGCTTTGTGATACATACACACATACTACATACATAACTATCCATAGTATGGATGGTTTCGTTTCGGGGATCGTGTCGCTCGTTTGTTTCTGTAGAAATCTTAAAATTCTCGCAATTTCATGTTCGTTAAATTTTGATGTTGCAAATAAATTGAATTGTTAAACGTGCAACTTTGAACGTCGTCTCGGGCGCATATTTAAACAAATGATCAGCAGATTTGGACGACAGTCAATTCGCTTACTGACTGGATTGGCCCGGGATTGCATTGCATACCAGTAACAACAACGAGTGCTGCACTGATAACTATGCAGCAGCAGCAGCAGTGGTAGTGGTAGTGGCAGCAGCGGTAGTGGCAGCAGCAGCAGCAGCATAGCGCTAAGCTTTTTGGTTATTGGCAGACAATAAACCTTTCGTGTTTCACCAAACAAGCAGCAGAGCCTGAGTGGTTAAGCTGGAATTCACAAGTATGTCCAATGAAGCATGCAGCCAACACGAAGACTATCAGCATCAACATCATCATGATAATGTTGATGATGATGATGATGGTTATGCTTAAGTTAATTATGATGTTCTTCCGCTGAAGACTGTACCGCTGCTGCTGCATTATTTGGGATGCGGATTGGGCGATGACGACGACATCGTGCACTGCCATAGTTGATATTGTTGTTATTGTTGTTGGCTGTGAGTTAAATATTTATTTGTCGTAGCGCCTGTTGGAGTGAGAAATTCTGATGGGTTTCTTATTTGCTTTTACAAACGCTTCGCTTGCATATGATCAAAAAGCGCAGCGAAGCGAATGGACAGACAGACAGACGGACAGACATTTGCTGTATGCATAATAATCTTACTTGACAATGGTTTGGTTGTTCATCTTATTGCTGTTGCTATTGCTGCTGCTGCTGTACATAATACTAACATTATAAATGTTTGACTTCAACAAGCTAAAAAGACACTCAGCTCAGTCCAGCCTCTGCCTCTGTTTTATATGGAAATGCCTCAACAATGGCTTCATATTTTTGCCCATGGCGCATTCAAATCCTTACCGAACCGTAGTGAAGTGCAACGAAATGAAGTGGTCTATACTGTCCTGTCGTTGATTGTCCATTGGTATTGTCGTCGTCGTCGTCGTCGTCGTCTCCGTTGCTGTCATTCCACTGCCTCATGCAGCACCTTTGACATGTCATATGATTTATGCACAATTTCTACACTTCAAAGCAAACACATGCATATCATTCCTTCTATAAATAAATAAATATACATATAAATAAAATACATAAATAGAGACAGGCGCTTTATTTGTGAAAAATTAAGTGATATTTTTTATTTTATATATAAAAGTAAACGTATTGCAGAATGCACCATGATGCAAAATGTATAATAATTTTTTTATTGATTTCTATAATATATAAAAAATATTCCAATAATAGTACTAACCATTACCATAGCCATAAGAGGCTTGACGTAGGGATTAACGAGCCAGTCCTGTAAACACATTTCCTACAATACCTCTAAGTCCAGGGACCCAGCATAAAGTGATCTTACGTCCCAAAGATAGACGTTGAAGAGTGTCATAACACTGTAAAACTAGCCTAGAAGAGAATGTCCATGAGATTAGCGCTCTTTGACAGCCGCCTGACTGTCCGAAAAAGATGGTGATAGTTGTCGATGATACAGTGCAGCTGTGGAACAGGCTCGCATGGCTCCAGTTATGCACAAGCATGCTAGGCGCTGAAGCCTGTTGCTTCGCTTTATTGCACTGATTTTCCGCAGTTTAATCCACCATTTAAAGGCAGCATAGTTGAATATTGCTCTTATCATTGAGATAAAGATCCAAAAGACAAGTTTTGGTGAGGTACCCCATGTTCTTTCAAAGAGTTTTTACAGGTCCATAAGGCAATTGTAGCCTTGTTGCTAACTGTGCTAAGATGAAAATCCTAACTAGGCCGTTTATCAGGCTAACCCCAAGTTGTTTGACTTCATCAGAAAAATCCAACACTGTGGAGTTGATATAGGCGGGACTTAGGAACTCCGAACTCATCACATCTGATATTGTTTGGCCGAATTTCCCCGAGACTGTTTTGACTAGGTCATCCTTTTTTTTTTGTATTTTGGAAAGTAAACTATTTTCATATGGAGCTCTTGGTAGAAATAATACAATATTATTTTAGGATGACTATAGGTCTAGTTTTCGTGATAAAGGGTGTCTAACTTGAAAATTAAATTATAAAAATATTAATTTCTGGTTGCAACACCGGTCAAAAAAGTATATAGAAGGTTTAAAAATGGCTGCTTTTGATAAGAATATCAATCTATATATCTATACATATTAAAAAAAAATAAAAATGTTTCTATGTCCGCTGTAGACGTTAAAACCTTTTAACTGATGAGTTCCAAACCGGTTCATTATAAAGACAACAATGCAAGTTTAATTAGGGACCACTTAAACAATACATGAGGCACATTCGATTTATGAATAAAGTCAACTTTTGACTATTCCCATACAAAAATTTTTTGCTTTCTTGTATGTTTTTATACTAGTATGTGGTTTTATTGCAATAAAAAGAGTGGTATTTTTAGTGCTTTTGTATGTTTATGCTTCAATAAAAAAAGTAAAAAGTATAAAAATGTCATCGAAAAAAATAAACTTACACAAAACAGCAGATGCGGAACAGAAATTTAAAGAGCAGCTGAAATGCCCTTACAACATCGGCGCCAGCACATCTATAAATCTACAATAATACAAGTGTCTCTATGTCCGCTATAGACTTTGAAACCATACAACCGATGTGTCCTTTACCGATTTCATTTGAAAGGCAATAATGCAAGTATGATTCAAGAGCACTTAAACAATGCATTAGGCAAAATTGAAACCGATTTTCAACTTTTTTACTCGCAAATATACATTAAAGTGACAAGGGGAACAGAATTTTTAGTACTTTTTTGTATGTTTTTAAACTAGCTGCAAAACATATTTTGGTCCCGCTGCAAAAAAATCAGCGGATGCCAAATGGAAAGAGCTGAAAAGAGCCGTTGAAAGGCCCGAGCATTTTTTTTTTTTTGTTTTGGTTTAGGCTAAAATAATGCTCCACATTTATGAACCATTTTTGAACCATGTAGCGGTGTGGATGTTTCCATTTTCTCCTCCCTTTCTATTGTCATTAAATGGGAATTTTCGAATTATTTTATTGGTTTCCAACGAGATTTATCTTGCAAAATGTTTTTCCCCACGCAAACGCGTTTATGTTAACTGCAAATTTTTGTTTCCTTTTCATAATTATAACCACTTGAAAAATCTGCTTAATCTGATTATGCTCATCTCACATTTATGCACAATTTACAAAAAAAAAAATAAAATAAAAAAAAAGACAGAATAGATTCATAACCAATTCAATTCAATTATAATGGAAAAGTTATTAAAGTCGTTTGTATATCGTTTGAATGCATTTGTTTCTCTTTATTTCAATTTTTTCTTTCTTTTTTTTCATTAATTCATCATTATTAAGATGTCAACGTTGCGGTTGACATTTGTACCCAAACCCAATTGTCTCTCTTGAGCTCGAGTCTTTACAGCAGTTAGTCTGCCCGTTTGTCTGTCCGTCTGTCTGTCTGTCTGTCTGTAGCATGCTATTTGCCTTTAATGGAATGCATGCGGGTAAACCAGCCAACCAGCAATCGACATGTGAATATTTTCCTCGTTTTCAGGCTTTATGCATAGATTTGCCTTCATTTTCCGTGTTTTCAACGTTGTTCAATTGATGGCTTCGCAACTCTCTGTCCGTCTGTCTGTCTGTCGAAAATGCTCCTCTTCAATACGATTGGCAGCACAGCACCTGCGTTTCAACTGAAACATTTAATGCGCTACGACATTATTGCAACTTCATTTGAATTTTATTTTTTTTCATTTCTGAAATATTTTTCGTATTCAATTGTCTATTTTGTATTTTTTTATTATTGATGTTTTTTTTTATTTTTAGATTTATTCACTTGTTTAATTCTGAATGATAGCAGTTAGAAATTGATTGTCTGTTTTAGTTGTTAAGTGTTCTTTTGCTTTCTTTATTTGACATTTCGACATTATCTGGAATTAGTAGAAAATCATTAAAAAAAAAAAAAAAAAAACAGGACACACACATCGCAAAAGGATTAATTTTGAATTGTAAATACAAATTTAATGAGAATCTTCGAATAATTATCGTACAAGTTTTATTAAAGGATTTTTTAATCTTGAATATTTCTCATCGTATAGACTTAACGAAAGAAACATGAGGGTCAGCAAACCTGTGCCCAGTAGATCACCAATTGCAGTCAGATATGGTATTGACGAGCTATCGGGATCAATTTTAAGATGCCACATTAAATGCACAATGAAGTGAGCTTTGCAAAGTAAAATTAAGAGTAGAAATAAGCTGACGATTACATAAGATGCTGCAAATAAATGCGATATGGTGGATTTCGATTGATACAAATAGTCCGCAAGATAGACAAATGCAATATTGGCGGGTATCGAAATGCCAATCAAAAGACGTGCCACTCTTGCATATACAGTGCCATAGACAAGTATACGATCGGGTCTTTCGCATATACGTGTTTTTTGTGGAAGTTTACCCAGTTCAGCGGTTTGATATAGTATAGTGCCCATATTGCTTGCTTGTACCGAAACTAAATTGCCAGCAATGCCGGCTATTATTGGTGAAAATACTGCAAAACCGCGATAATGCGTTACCGAATCGCTTAGCACAAGACCGCCAAAAGTGCTAATACACAGAGCAATTAATACTGGGGCCCAACCGTATTTCAGCACTGGTTTCGTATATTCATTACGCAACACCATTACAATCCATAATGGTAACATTAATAGATATATACCCAATATAATAGCACCGGTCCAGTAATAATCATCTCGCACATCTGCAATTAATGCAGCGCTGAATGAATACAAACCGATCGAGACAATATCACCCAAGGAAGCTACAAAAGGCGTTGCCATATAATCCGGATTGAATTTATATTTCTGTGAGAATATTATGACGCCCATTAGCACTGTGTCCAGTATCAGACATGATGTGCTCGCCGTAAACATAGTCGCACCAATTATAATGAATGCATTCTGCAGCGGCATATATTCGTCTATGACAACGGTTATGATTATCGTAAAGATGGCCAGCAGCAGCGAACAAACAGTTGCTTGCGTTTGTACCAGCGCCAAATTACCGATAACAATTTTCTGTATTGAACTTCTTCACGCATTTGTCCCAAATTGGAGAGCGTCGATAGTCGTGATGCAATACACATATCCAGATTGCCTTTTAGGCCGCACAGCGGTGGTACAATCATAAATAATGAATTAATCTCTTTAAATACTTCCCATTCCTCTACATTTCCGAGTATAATTCCTGCTGTAATTGTTCCAATTCCAGCGATTATAAATGGCAGCGATATTTGCAATAACATCCAATACCATTTTTCTGGTTTAACTTCCTCGGTAGATTCGTCTACAACGTCTTTGACACCATTTTTACTTGTCATTGTGATGGGCTAGGTAAAAAAAAATTATTTCTCAAAAATATTTAAAAAAATTTTTATTTTTGTATCATATCACATTTAATTTTGAAGTTTTTCACAAATACAAATTTTACCATTAAACAAAATTACGAAATAAACGATGTGGACAGACGCATGTGTTGTTTATAGTTGGTAAAGTATTCTGCTACTGTCTCTTTCAAATTTGTTAACAAATTTAGTTGAGTATGCATGATATGGTGAATTTATATAATTTCACCATATATTTGTCTGTCTTCTTGATTAATGTATTGTGGAAAATATATATATTTAAAAAAACCAACAAAGAAATCGAAGCAAAATTACTGAAAATATAAATTAAGCATACTACCATTCTACGCTAGTTTTTAGAATTGTGTCAAACATATCATTTGTAGTTCTAGAAGAGGTTAAAAATAAAATAACACCAGCCACTTAGCATAAACAATGGTTGTGGTTCCATCTTTCACGCATTAAAGAAGCCATCGTTGGCCCTATAAAGTGTATTCATCTATTCTTGATTAGCTTGACGAGACGAAACGATCTTGCCATGTCCGTCTGTCTGTCTGTCTTTCCGCCCGTCCGTCTGTCTGTTTATTTCAACGCGATTTACTCGGAGACTACTGGAGATATTTAGCTGAAATTTGAAACTTAAGCTTTTCTCAGGAAGCGACCAGGTCTGATTTTAGGACATAGCTTCCATACAAACTTACCGATTTTTGAATTTTTGTAAAAAAAGACATTATTAACGAATGTATTCGCTTCAAATTGGGTATAATCTTCTAATATCCAATAACAAAACATCCACGCTCATTTTAGATAAGCCCCACATAAACTTATCGATTATTTTAGATATTTTTTTGAATAGGTCTGTATGTTCAGCTATAAATTTGATACCATTATTGTGGCTAAACTTAGAAACTCTTATAGAATTAACCTCCTTCTAACTCTTCTCCACCGAAGTAAACGTATTTTATAAATTTCTTAGTAAAAAAAATCAGTCTAAATATCGAAAGGGGAGCCGTATTGAAGCTTTTACGTTCTTCTTTGGAACCAATGCATCTAAGCTTCTTATATAAACTCCACTATATTATGTAAAATAGCAAATTTGAAGATTGATATCCTTTTTTTAGATATATGTTTTATTGGTGGGTCTGCCCAGATACAATTAAACCAGGTAATATAAAGAAAATTTTTCTCTCAGCTTTCGATCGATTGCTTTGTCATTCTGCATTTGTCGAAGTGAAAAAGAAACATTACCAGAAAAATTCTCTGGCGTCATACTGGTGCAAAAATACGATCGAGATAATCGGTTATTTTCACTGCTTCAAAGTGTTAATCTGTTTGCTACTACCTTGTAGTAATCGTATTACGGGCCAATACGGCAGCTAGTCTTGACTCATCGATCACCTACAAACCCGTTATATTTATTTGCTTTAACTGTTTGAGAATTATAATTTTATGCAATTTATGTAGAACCAAGTAAATCACTAAAATCGAAAAGGGAGCCCCGATCTACGAAGTATTTGTTAGTTACAAATCGAATAAAAGGATTTATTAATGATTTTTATACCCGTAAACTATATTTTGAACGAGCAATATTTTAAGATCGAAGAGATTGAACGCATTGAAGGATGTATCTATCGGAGACCCTGCAATAAAGTAAAACTATTCTTTAGGTCAGCTCGATAAGACGAATCGATTTAACCATCACCGTCTGCTCTGTCCGTCTGTCCGTACTGTCCGTCTGGCGCAAAGTGTCTGTCCAAACGATAGTCTGTCGGTCTGTCTGTTGCGATGGCTGTTCATCTCGAAAATGTTTTAAACGATATTGACCAGAATTCAGAAACTTAAGCTTTTTGTGCTCCTAGTTAGTTTGTATACCAGAACCAAGGTGCCACGCCCATTTTTAGGTATAGCCCCCATACAAACACCGTTTTTCCGATTTTTGTTAAAAAATTGTAATTATTTATGAATGTATTCGCTCCCAATTGTGTAAAAACATTTCTTTTGTCATCCAGTGTCAAAACCAAAATGCCACCCTCTTTTAGGCATAGCCTCCATATAAACTTTCCGTTTTTTCCGATTTTTCCGATTTTTGTAAAAAATACTATTTATTTATGCATATATTCAATCAAATTTGGTTATAAAACACTTTTAATGTCATCCAATGTCAAATCAGATGTGCCACGCCCATTTTTTGGTATAGCCCCCCCATACAAACTTCGACCATTTTCGTTTTGTATGAAAATGGTTATTATTTATTCATATATTTACTCCATATTGGGTAAAAACTCTTCCAATATCATGGTGCCACGCCCATTTTCAGGTGTTTCTTGCATTCAACTTACCTTTCCAGATATATTCGAAATATGTTGTTAGTACATATCTGAATTTTTAGCTCAAAATTTGAACTTAATATTGTGTGTTGACTGGGTGACCACTGATGATTACACATAAACTCTTTAAAGATTCGTGTGACGGGTATTTAAGCTTCGGTTCTACCGAGTTAACGTTTTTCTTGTTTTAATATGCAAACGCTTGCGGCCACTTGCTAGCAGCAAAATTCATTACAATCATTAATTTTTTTTCTATTTCTACCACCAACAACAACTTAACAATCTAACAAAATGCATTCTCTCGTCTCGTATTGTTTACCTTTCTCATAATGCACGCGATACTGAATAAAAATGATAGCAAAATTGTTCTCTTATTTCAGCCTAATAGGCTAATCACTTATAGTTTCATCATCGCATCATAACAGCAGCATCGGAGTCGGTGGCGGCGAAGGACTAGAATCAAATAAAAAATCTAAAATAAACACAAACAAAAAAGAGAGATCAATGTAAATAACGAAAACAATAAAACGAACGAAGTTTGTATAAAAGTCAGTTGTTGTCAATGACAAAAATCAGCAAACAACGCGCGCGCTCGCTCTCTCAACCCCTAAGTGGCCAACACAGGATACACAGGATATGCAGCAAGAAATTGCTGCTGCGATGTGAAAGTCAACAGTGGCAACAATACTAAGCGGATTAGTGATGTTCCATCATCAGGCAGCATCAGTATCAAAGAAAGACAGGCGCGATTTGCTTGTACGCTGCTTCTTGACTGGTGGCATACAAAAAGGACTCAGAAACAGGATTAGTGCTTGTTTGAATCGACTTCAGCTTTGTGTAATTGCCTCACTGACTGACTGACTGACTGACTGCCTACATTAGGTACTACAAGATACATTGTTGCCATTTACTACTCGCTTATGCTCGTCCTTAACGCTTAAGGCGATTTATATTTACGTTTTCTATTTGATTACAAAAGTATTTAAGGCAATTTATCCAGCGACGGCGCATTGGCACGCGGCCAGAAATAAATTAACAACATGCGATTATCTTTGATTGGCGTTCTCACGATTTGTGTGTTTTTTGAATGCAGTTATACTTGTTCATATTTATATTCTAGATTATTATTATAAGTATTTTATCAGCAGGTACGTAGCCAGGTTTCACATAGGACGGGTTTTCGTAATAATTTTATTTGCTTTATACATGATATTTCGCAGAACATCTTTGCAATGTTTTCTGTTTTATGAGGCGTTTTGAAAATTCTTAGTTATTTGGAACTGGATTTTTACTTTGAGACCTATTTTTTCATAGGGAAGATGTCTAAACATGAGGAATTTAGTTTTATCCATAGAAACAATATTTGCGGCAAGCTTTGGTGATCTTCCATTATTTGGGAAAATATAGGATTTTGACCGAGAATAATTAATAAATGCAGTATGAAGATCCAAAAACCAAACAAGGGGAGTCGAACTAGCTATGTCTGTCCGTCCGTGTGTCTGTCTGTCTGTCCTGCTGTCTGCCGTATGAGAGAGACTATCTCGGAGACTATAAGAGATAGGGCTACCATATTTGAAACTTAGACTCTCCTGACTCGTCAAGAGTTCACTTGCAAACGGTTTTTCATTTTAGACCCATACAAATGTACCCCAAAATTTTGGGTTTTTGCATAAAAATGTCATTGTTTTTTATTCTAGGAAGTTCAAATTTAGTTTAAATTATGCCAAGGATAGTCCTAATGAAATAGACCAATATGGGTGGGTCCAACAAAATTTTAGGTATGGTAGTAAGATAGGGCATACTCGACTTCAGCGTTCTTTCTTGTTTTTTTTTTTTAATACAAAAATGGGACAATTTAAATGTATTTAGACTTCAGTGCAAGTTAAGGCTAGTATGAAAAAGCACTAAAAATACCTGTTTTTTTATTCCTGCCAGACCACAATATGCTTAGGCTAACATAAAACATACAAAAAACAAGAAATTTTTGTATGGGAAAATTCGAATTATGACTTCATGAATGAACCGAGTGTGCCTAATGCATTGTATTAGTGGTCTTGAATCATCCTTGCTTTATTGCCTTTAAAATATAACCAGTTTGGGACACATCGGTTGGATGGTTTCAAAGTCTATAGCGGACATAGAAACATTTTTATTGTTCATATATTGATTGGAGTAATGCATGCGTACAAAACGAAGGCCTTGGAGAAAAAAATTCATTTTCTTGCATTTTTAAGTGGCCTAGACTATTGAAAGAGGGCCCATGATTTTTCATATAAAGTATAATTTTGATGGCGATCCATGATTTGAAAACAGACCAAATAAAAACTTTGTTTATAAATTAAATATTTTATATGAAAGTAAATTTACCAAAGCTCTGATATGTTAAAACTCTAAATGATTGACAATGGGCATAACATACATAGGCGCACCTTCGTTAGAAATTTCTTGTTACGGCCCTGTCATTCTGTTCAGGTGCGCGGTTACGAGCTAGAAGGATTCATATATGCCATGCAAATACATGCTACTGCGTTGCGCAAATTTGCATACTCGCATGTTGATTACATACTGCGTACTACATACAATCGACGACGACAACACATTTCTCTCTGCTTGCCCCATAAACTGGCTGCACACTTCATGGAACTGCAAATGTGTTGAACTGCTCCGTTCCATTCGATGTTGTATCTTTTGAATAGATATGTCTTTCATGCGCCAAATTGAAATGTCAATCGTTGCTGAACACTTTATGACAAGCATCGCATCGATATACGTTTTGGTTTGGTATATTCTGGACAATGTTTTTGCATCGAATCGAATCGACTCAATTCAATTCGACTCGACTCGTTCGAATCGCATTTGCAAATCGAAGCACTAAATTGACATTTCCAGCGCTTGTCAGCACACAGCCACGTCAAATATCTCTACTCACATTGATAGAAGTGCAAAAGCAGAAGATGAGATGGTATGGGATGAGATGAGATCCTCAATAGGATAGAATTGCATGTGATGCGCACAACAACAAAAATTACTGGAAATGCAAATCATTTGTTAAAGATGTTGTTTGTTGTTATTGTTTGTTGTGCCATGTTTCACCTGGTTGTAGTTGTTGTTGTTGTTTGTTGAGTCCTTGGTTGCCACAAATATGCGTCACGCATACTAGGCACGCCTCAAATGAATTTTTGTTGTGGTTGTTTCCATTTTTTCATTTTTTTTGTTTTTTTGTTTTTTTTTTATGCTGCTTGAAGTATCCGTAAATAGTTGACACGAAACTCATTTTGCGTAAAACTATTTGAAAAATTTGCACAAATGTGACATACAAAATGCCAACGCACAAACTGCCACTTACGTCAGTAAAAGTTTAGTTTATGTTAACGACTTTGGTGTCTGGCAATGCCGTACATGCATTTAGTATTTAGTATGAAAATAAAAATATAGTTTTTGGCCTTTAATGGGTTAATAAGTTGAAAAGTTTGTGTTACAGGTTAAAGCATTAACTTGGTAAATGAAGTTTTTATTTGTTGATATTGTGTTGAAAATATTTTTGTAGGCTTTATCAACAAACACATGGCTCGTACCTATTTAACCAAAAAAACATTATTTATCTAATCGTCATGAGCTCAGGTTGATAATAGATTACCTGACTGGTTATAATCGTGTGAGATATCACCTAAAAAAAAAGGTCTGTCCCCAACAATTCAGAGTAGGCTCTGTCTGGAAGATGATGAAAATAGTACACATATTTTCTGTGAATGTCCGGCCCTTGACTGCCTTAGATGAACCCGTCTTAGGCACTGTGTAACCCCACTAGACTCAATTGTAGAAGTGGAGAGAATTCTGAATCACTTAACCTAAGCATTAATTGGGCTTGTGTTCAACAGACTTTAAACAAAGTCGCAGTACCCTAAATCTTCCATTTCGCCCATTATGTTCTTAATTGGACCCTTGTAGCTTAGCTTTGGATCCTGTGAAAACCTACTTGAGTCTCGCTCTTCGCTCTGACCACTTGATTGTCTTGCGACTCCCGTCCAGACACTACGTTAGGCTCTTGTGGTTATTGTTATGGTTATGGTAAACCGAACACAATTGAAATATTAAAATTTATTGTGCTTTTTTATTGATCTACCAAACTTATTTAAAAATAACAATCATTCGGTGTTGACTTATCATTTTCAGGTTTTTAAAATGAATGGGCTTTTTTTCCAAAGCATGGAAGTCCAAATCGAAGGCGCGAAAGCATGGGGACCACACGTTTAACTTCCAAGGCTAAGCGAAGTATTAATGGTTTCAAGCTCATGTCCCGTAATTGGCGGAATTATCGTAGTGTGCTATATATTAAGAAACAGTCAATCCGTCCGAACTTAATTTTTACATTTGAAGTTGGAACAGAACGGACAAGGTAATTTTACTCTTGGAAACACTAAAATGGTAAGTCTTATACATATCACCCGTTATATTCTACAGAGATTGCTTTTTCTGATTTTTATTACTAAACATTTTGTTATTACCAAAAAAAAAAATGGGTCAATTCATGGACTGCCCCAAAATACGAACAATATTTTCGAGTAAATTTGCGCAAACTAAAAAAAACATTAACGAAATCCCAACTCTATCATTCCAAAAATGTATCTTTTATACTCGCCACACATAGTATGGGCATCGGAGACCCCATAAAGTATATATATTCTTGATCAGCATGAAGTAACGAGACGATCTATGCTTGTCCGGTTGTTTGTCTGTCCGTCTGTTGCAATACGTTTTTCACAAAAACTTTTAAATATATATTCATGAAATTTTTAACCTAAGCTTTTTTTCGGTCCTAGGCAGTTTGTATGCCTATTTTTAGGTATAGCCCGCATACAAAATTACCAAATTTTTTTGATTTTTTGTATGAAAAAGTTTTTATTTATGAATGTATTTGCTACAAATTGGGTTAAAACACTTCTAATGTCATCCAATATCAAAACCATGATGACACGCCCATTTTTAGGCATAGCTCCAATACAAAAATAGGGTCTATTTTTGAGTTTTTGTTCATACAAATAGTTCTAATTTATAATATCATCCTATGAATATACTACCGATATGACAAGGATCGGAATCAATTTCCACTACACTGATGATCATACATATACGAACTAAAGCTTCGTGTGGAGGGTATTTAAGCTTAGGTTCTACCGAAGTTAACGTTTTTCCTTGTTTTTGTTTAATAAACTATAATTTGAAGCATTTGAGACATACATTTTTTGTAGAATTGTTTGTGGTTTCAATGAAAGATTTTCGGTTCCAAATCTCGTTTCCAGCATTAAGTGAACTCTTTGTGTCATTTGTAAAATTTGTTGGTGATATAGTTTGGTGAACAATGATCTTCTGCTGCAACATCTTCAACACACTCGTGGCAGAACCAAGCCTAGCTGTGGTGCAATATCTTCAAATTTAATAAATACAATAAAAAACGATAACTTCGGTAAAACCGAAACTCAAATACTTGTCACACAAATCTTTTAATAGTTTATTTATGAACTAAAGCGGCTTGAGAAGAGATGAGTACGAATCAATGGTCCGATGCAACCCAAGTTTAGACACAATAATGTGTTCAAATTTTAAGCTAACAATACAGATATAATGTAACCATAATAATCTTGAAAATATCAGAAAATGAGAAACTTGTTTCGGATTTGATACAATATTTTTGTCCACTTAACTAAATCCAATTTACATTAGCGCAAATTCATTCAACAGCTTCGTTGTGGCATAAACTACCCCAAAAAAAAAAAAAAAATAAATAAATGCTACAACACCTCCGAACCAACAATCAAATCTAAACGCTTTAGCTTTACACATTTCCGTTTGCCTTTTCACGCATTTTTCCTTAGCGCCATGACACTTTCATTTTGGCCATTTACATTGGCAAACTTCCGTCTATGCGTGTTACTACCGCTTGTATCCCTTTCTTTGGCTAACAAGCAAAAACCCCAACAAACAACCCCAAAAATAATTTGCATAATAAAATTTTTACTGTTTTTATTACAAGCATTGCCAGTGAATATGAAGAAGAGGCTGTAAAAAAATAAACAAAAATATACAAACAAGTCTGAGTCGGTCTTTCGGTCGTTCGGTTGGTCTATAAATCTCGAGTGTTGATTTTGATGTTGGCAATATGAGGCACAGCATGAAAAATTGCAAATTAATGTAAATCACAGCGTTCCTAAAGAGTGTGTGTGTGTGTTGAGATACATTTACGAAAAGTTTGAAATGCAACTTTCAAGTTTTATTTTGTCAGTCTTTTTTTTTTTTTTTTTTTGTACGCCATTTTTACGAGTTGTCAGAAAATTGTGCTCGTAAAAATGTTTAATATGAAATTTTCACATTGCAAGCGGAAACAGTTGCGCGTTGCTGTTCTGCGATCTATAAACAATTTTTCTCGATAATATGCAATTTTTGATGTGCAAAAGGCAAAACTTTATCTTATACTCGTACGTATGAGAACGCCATTTTGTTGTAACACATGTAGCGGAAAATGCCAAACGAATTAGATATTGACAATAACAGGAACCGAACTTGTGCTGTACTCAAATGCGAAATTTCCGTTTACTAGTATTGGCAAACAACAACAAAAAAAAGCATCAGCAACAACATGCAAACTCATGTCTATCTGGTAAAATGTTTGTACAAGAGGCGGGTGCAGCGCATTGTAACTGAAATGAGATGTATCTGAGAGTATCTGCACATTGACAACTGCAAAAAGATACAAATAATAATAAACGTTTGTTCGATCTTTTGCTAATGATGTGGGTTGGCTGGCTGGCAGACTGGCTTCGGAGTAACGTTAGCAAACTTGAAATGTCAATCTTAAAAGTTTTGACATTTTGCTATTTGAACGAATTATGATTTGGTTTGTTTGGCGTAGAGCAAATAACTTATAAATTAAATCAAATAAAAAAAAAAAAATGAAAAAAAGAAAAAAATATTCAGAATATAAAAAAAAAGCAATCCAAGTGAAAGAAAGAAATGTGTTTAGCTCATTTTTGACACAGGATCAGCCTTCTATCGAATTATTGCAATCAAAATCTTGTCGCGCGGCGCGGCGCAGCTTCAATCAGCGCAGTCACGTGTCTGTCAGACACTCTGTCACTCGGTCGTCTTGTCCTGTTTAACAATTTTCGGTAGCTGCTAAGCGATGATTTTTTTTTTCGATTGCTATTTTAAGTTCATTCATCAAGATAAATGTCATTTGGACATTGTACGAAACGGCGTCGTCGTTGTCCTTCTTCAACGCTTTTAGCGCCTATTTCCGTTCTGCTAAGCGTTTTTCTCGCACTTTTTTTTTTTTGTATTTTTTTTCTTCCAAAATACACGGTGACTACTAAGCCTCTTAGCAGGTTAAGCTTCAATCTTTAATTGCATTTAGCACACTTTGACATTTATAGTCGGTATTATTGCAAAATGTTCAATGTCAACGTTTTTCTTTGAGTTTGTTCTTTTTTTTTTCTTTTTGGTTGTACTTTGATTGATAGTTTATTTGATTTTTGCCATTGATATGCTGTACCATATATGCGAATTTTTTTTGTGTTTCTATTGTTTGTTTAAATTTATTGAATATCTTTAGCAATGTTTGCGGATTAGCTTGTAATTGATCGAATGGTAACGGCTTGTAATATCAATTATAATTTAGATATTTAAAACATATTTCAGTATTGCAAAATCTTATTTTAAGGGAAAAGGGAAAGATGAGATTTTTCAACTAGCAGATCAAGTTCTCTGTTGCTCTATATACCACGTTTATACATGAACGTTACGTTGAAATCAGTCCATCGTAAAATTCCCGACTAAAAAATTTTACTCTTCATATTATAGTGAGTAAATGAATATAATAAATGCTGCTTTCAAGTATAAACGGTTCCAACAGTAGTCCACATTAAATATCGCAACAAATTATATCAAATTTTATAGACTTTTTGTATAAAATACCAATTCAATAAAAATTGGGTACAGGGTTTCTTGGAGTCGAGTTCTCCGTTCTTTCTTGTTTCTATTTCTATGCTTTGTCTTAATGATCTGACCATGATTATTAAGTCTTGTTTCAAATTTCGATTTTAAAACATTTGATCGAAAGAGGAAAAACAAAGCGGAGGACAAAGAGAGAATCAAAGAGTGCCAAGATGTTCGTGATATTCAAACCCAAAAATTAGTTAAATAACGTCTCTAAATTAAAATATCTTAAAAACCCTGGGTGATGGAACAATTCTGAGTACGTACGACTACGAGTTCGTAGTCAGCGCATCAAAATTCTTCGTATACGCTACGTCCAGTCGCATCGGTCGTTGGTTTTTTATCGTCCATTGCTATTAATGTTTTTAGATAACCAAATACATAGAATTAATTTTGTATTTATCGAAATCAAATTGAAAATTTTTAATTTTGAATAACTAAAAACACCACTCATACACTCATTTGTTATATTGTATATTTATAGCTCGAAATTCCATTAGAAGATTATTAAAACTTCGGTTCTAATATAATCAAAGTTTTTCCTTGGTTTATTTTTATTAATTTCATTTTCTTCTTCTTTAGTATCTGAACCCTTTCCCTTCTTATACTCAGCATTCTACTAAATTCGAATATGTCAAAAAATCTGCATCCGGAACTGCTGCACGCTAATCTGTTGCAAACATCCGCACGAAGCCTTTAAGTGTGTTGTCCAAAACAAAGAAATCGGATAAAAACCCGCATACATCCAAGTAGACAAGGCGTCATGTCACTAAAATTGATCAAAGTGTTTAAAAACCCCGCAGCAATCTAACCAAAAAAACAAAGACAGCCTACACCTAATTAAATATTGACAAATCAATTTTAGTTAAGCGATTTGTGCACTTTGTACAAAGAATATAAAATATTTCTAAATATTTGCAGCTGTTAAAACTACATCAAATGAACAGGAATATCCTTGATGTATCTGCGAGTATTTGATGATTTGTCGGCATTTTACCCTGAATGAGCTAGAATCTTATGCAAATAACAAACATATTTAATTTCCAAAAAAAAAAAAGTGCATAAATACATTGGAAAATGATTGAAAAACGAAAATAAAATTTGCAATAAAAACCGATGCTGAAGATGATAGAAATTTAAATAAATAGAATTAAAACACATTTGCAAAGTATTTCTAAATGCCTTCAGAGCTCAACCAAAAAAATAAATAAAAAATAAAACACTTTATTCATATGCAAATGTGAAAAAATAAATAAAAAAACGAGGGAAACCTTAGTGGCACCGAAGCTTAAATACCCGCCACGCGAATGGTTGTTAAAAGTTGGTTCAACTTTTTCGAAATTTTTCTTCAAAATGAAAATAAGAACATTGAATCCATCACTTTAAAATAAAAAAAATCTAGTCAGCAGGGATGTATTTTGAATATCTAAATTTAAATCCATATTTAGAGAAACGAAACCAACCCGAGTTTTTCTTTATTGAAGCAAAATTTTCCAATAAAGGTCAGTTACTTGATGTTATTAAGAAAACGCGAACCAACTTTTAAATTTCGGCTTTAGGTTTGGACTCAGAGACCCAAAATACATTAGAATTCACTACCCTGAGCCACCGCACAAGACCGGAAGTTGGAAAAAATACGATTTTTTTAATTTTAAGGAAAATTTATAAAAATTTTTCAGTGTTTTGAGGTTAGAATGAAAACGCGAGCCAACTTTTGAATTTTGCCCTCAGATTCAGCGACCAAAAATACATTCTAAATAACTACCCTGATCTACTGCATAAGTCATAATTTTTTTAGGTTAGAATGATAACCTAATCCATTCTGACTTCAGCTTCGGATTCAGCGATCTCATCTACATAAAAAATGGCCCCTCTGGTTCGCCACACATGACATGCCATTTTTATTTTGTGTGGCTGTGTAGTTCATGTGCTCTAAACTTGTTAAAATAAACTTTCCTTTGGGTATGAGATGGATAGAGGTGAATGGTCAAAGGATCTTGAAAATATCAGAAAATGAGAGGTGAGTTTTTATAGAACAAGTTATTATAGTGGTCCGATCCGGATCATATCGTTAGTGTATGCATAGGATGGCACTTAAAGTGTTTTTACCCAATTCGAAGTGAATATATTCATAAATTTTATATAAAAACTCGGAAATAATTGGTAAGTTTGTATGGGGGCTACACCTAAAAATGGGCGTGGTACATTGGTGTTGAAATTGGATGTCATTAAAAGTGTTTTTACTCAATTTAAAGTGAATACACTCATCTCTCTGTATATGTAAAATGTAAAAATGTTTCTATGTCCGCTATGGATGCTGAAACCATCGAACCGATGAGTCCCAAACACGTTTCGTTTGAAAGGCAACCATACAAGTAAAATTATAGACCACTAAAATAATGCATTAGGCACATTCGGTTCATTAATAAAGTCGATTTTCGAATTTTCTAAACAAAAACTAGAAATTGGACAATAGATTTGTATGGGGCTATACCAAAAACTGGGCGTGGTGCTTGGATTTTTGTACTGACCGAATTAAATGAAAGGAAAGAAACAGACGGACATACAGTCAGACAGACAGACGGATATATTCTTAATAAGGCCTATGATGTCTTCTTTAAAGCGTTACAAACTTTCAAACAAACTGAATATACCCGTTTACACTATGTGTGACTGGTATAAAAAATAAAGAAAAAAAATATTCAAGTGGAAAAATGTAAATGTGCAAAATTCAAATTGAAATTCAAATTCAAATCAAGCCAAATCACATCAAATCAAGTTAAGCAAATATCACGTAGCGAAAGTCTATATTACACGTTTTTTTTCTTCTTTTTTAAATGTGATTTTCTTTATTTATTTATTTTTTTTTTTTTGTAAATCTGTGAATTTGATAAATTTTTTATGCTGATTGGAAAATTTCGCTAAATGTGTCCTTTGGGATTGATACGATTACGAATTCAAAGCCAATTTGATGCTTCAAATCAATGCGACATTACAGACTCTGGAGCTGGATTAAATATGTGCTTAACTTATTTCGAATGCAAGAAGAAATAAACGAAAAGGAGAAAAGGAGTCAAACTCGTTGCTTTTGGAATTTGGCTTGTTATTATTTTCCAAGGTGGCCTATTAAATGTTAACCGCTCAAATAATAGTTAATAATGTTCACTTGAGCTACGCGCGGAACGCGTATAATTTATCGCGATCTGTACGCTACTCAGACGACATCGAATTCAGTCGTCATCATCGAATAAGTTTAAGTCTGCAGTCTTCAGTCTGCAATTGAATATCAAAAATTGCATGTGAAATGCGTTAGTTGCTGTTCAACTGAACCGAACTGATCTAAACTAACCGAGTAAGTTTTGATGTCTTCATAACATATTGTCCATCCATGCAATGTTTGGCTACCTACTCTGTACCGAATGCGCCATATACAGTCACAACGCAGCGCCCAATTCGATTAGGTTTTCGTTAAATGTAAAATTTATACGCCCCACGTCAATTGTGACAGTTCGGTTTCGCGCAATTGTCAGTAGCCAACGAGACAAAAAAAAAAGTATCTACAAGTAAACTGCATGTACTGCGCTCCTGTCCTGTCCTCGTCAGACGACTGGGTCCACATCAATGGATTGTCACATCAATGTGCATCGCAATCGAATCGAATCGAAATGGATCGTATCCAATGCAATGCGAAATTCATGTGAATTTTGTTCGTTTCGACAAACGCGTTCAACATATGCAAGCGCGCAGGAAATTGAATTTAAATTCGCGATATGAGAAAAAAAAAAGAAATTATGGTGCACAAGCTTAAAAAGGAGCTCGTTATATGCGTTTATTGACAGTGCACACTCTTCCAGCTAACGCCACCAACTCGCAAATCTCATGCAACAACGCTTGACGCTGGTGCACATCCTTCTTCATGTCCTTCAAGTTAAATGACAGACGCAAAAGTTTTAAAGACTTTAAAAGTCAATTTTAGAAATTAGTTACAGTTGACACCCTTTCTTTTTTTCGTTTTTTTTTGCTTTACTGGTTTCTCGTGTTAAAACTGCCGAAAGTATCAAATTACATTTCCGCCGGATATATCAGACGCGCGTCGTGTACAAAAGAGATAGCACTAGTGTGCATAAGTTACTTGCGGCGGCGGCGGCACTATGACTTTGTTATCGGACATCCTTTGGCATCCTTTTTTGACGCATGCATTCAAGTTCAATTTCAAATAAATATTTATGTATGAAGTTCAAAGTGAACCCTTTAAAATTTTAAACATTATTGTGGCTGATTTGATAATAGCAAAAATCAACAAAATTTTGGCATTTTGTATTGTAAATTTTTAAGCTACAACAACAACAAAATGCTTAACAGCAGCAATTTCGAGAGCTGTTTTATAAATATTTGGTATCTAGTTTATATCAAAAAGGATCTGGTTTCTCATAGCACTATTTCCATGTATTTTGGAGCGTAGATTCCAAAAAATATTTTAAGCACCATTTTCGAGATGTTCTCAAAAAACTGTTTTTATACCCGTTATTATTTTGTCAGAAAGTTTGTAAAGCAATAAAGGAGGCATCGTAGACCCTGTAACGTACAGAGGTAGTCAAAAGTATTTACACTTCGAACTTTTTTTTGCATATACAAACAGAGTTAAATAACTTGGTCAATTATTGTCGGATTTTTATCATTAAACAATCATTTTACTCGTAGTTCTGCGTACTCTAAGGAAACTTTTGTCATAAAGGTAGCTTTCAAACAAAAAAGTGTAACCAAACTACGATAACCTTAAGAGGTTTGGAAATAAATGGGAAAAATTGCGTTTGTCTTGAAAATACACAGAGGTACGACCAACAATATCATAAAAATGTCATTGCCCTCAAAAGAGTAAAGTTTTTCGTTCTAAAACATGTTAAAAAATTAAAATCGGTTTGTAATTTACAGAGATATTGCCCTTTTAGTGAAAAAATAGGGAACATTTGTTTTTTGACCCTAGATTCAGATTTTAAGGGTCCCCGGAAATTCTAAGTATACCGTTTTCTTCTACTCGACGAGACCTACAACCTACACTATATGATTTCGTAGCTATCTCAATAGAGACCAAGATATTCAAGTATAAGTTCTGTTGTATGTGTAAAAAAAAGTTCGAAGTGTAAATACTTTTGACTACCTCTGTATATACTGTACATTTATTGCTGATAAGCACGACGAGACGAATCGATCGGGCCATGTCCATCTGTCTGTCTGTTTCGCTTAGTTTTAAAGATAAGAGGATGAAACTTAAAACTTAATCTTTTTTCTGTCGTAGGCAGTTTGTACATTAAATTCAGAAAACCACGACCACTCTGATGCATAGGCCCCATACAAAATTTCGAGTTTTTTCATTCATTTTCATTAGGTATTATTAATAAATATATTCACTTGAAATTGATTAAAAACTATTCATGTCATATGTCAATGTAGAAACAGATAGGCAACGCCTATTTTTAGGTATAGCGCCCATACAATTTACCGATTAATTTCAAGTTTTTACATTAAAATAGTTGTTATTTTTGAATGTATTCACTTTAAATTGGGTAGAAACCATTTAAATATCATTCAAGGTCCAAACCAAGGTATTAAACCCATTTTTAAGTATAGTCCCCGTAAGAACTTATCGCACATTTTCTAATTTTTGTACGAAAATAGTAACTTTTTGTTAATGTATTCACTCCAAATTTGGTAGAAACACTTCTAGTGTCATCCTATGTATACCCTTCCGATATGATACGGACCGGACACTAGAAAATATAGCCCCATACAAACTTACCTCCTATTATCTGATATTTTTAAGAACATTATTGTTATATCTGTATTTAAACCCTTACCTAAAGGGTAAAAGGGTATTTTAAGTTTGTGCGAATATATGTAACAAACAGAAGGAGGCAAGATAGACTCCATAAAGTGCATATATCCTTGATTAGCATTGGAAGGGGAGTTGAACTAGCTATGTCTGTCTGTCTGTCCGTCCTGCTGACTGCCGTATGAGAGAGATTACCTCGGATACTATAAGAGATAGGGCCACCATATTTGAAACTTAGACTCTCCTGAGCCGTCAAGTGTTCACTTGCAAGCGGTTTTTCTAGACCCATTTTTAAAAGGTACCCCCATTAGAACTTTACCCAAAATTTGAACGTTTTACATAAAAACTTCGTTGGTTTTTATTGTAGAAACTCTAAATTTTGAATAAATTGTGTGTATGATAGTCCGAATAAAGTTTCCCAATATGGGTAGGACCAACAAAAATTTAGCTATAGCCACCATACAAATAAAACCCTTTTTTTAAGTTTTTGTATGAAAATCCAATAAAATGAGGTATGATATTAAGATACGACTTAACTTAAGGTACATAAGGATTGGGTACAGGGTATCTTGCAGTCGAGCATACTCGACTTCAGCGTTTTTTTTTTATTTTCTCTTAAAATTTTACCACATAAAGGTGTCTAAACTTGGGTTGTATCGGACCCTTAACTTCCAGTCATCCCTTCTCAAAATTTTACCTAAGCCGCTGATGATCATATATGAACTATTCCAAAATTTGACCTCCGGTTCCACCGAAGTTAATGTCTTTCCTTGCTTTTTTTTTTTTTTTTAAATTTTTTCATTTAAAACTGAAATCTCAAAAAATGTTTTCTTTCTAAGATTTCTCTACTTCTATTAGCTCGATACATTTTTCCAAATTGGTGTAATATCCCTTTTTTGTTTCCTTAGTGTATGAAATGAGAGAGTATATCAATGTCTATCAAAAATTAAATGATGCAATTGTTCAACACTTTGGCTGTTTCATTTAAAAAATATTTACGAAGAAAATTTAAAAAGTTACTGATTTATCAAATTGTCCTCGTACTCTTCTCACAAATGCAATACAAACTGCCCTCGATATAAGAGTCACATATACGCATTTATCACACTCATTGTCCTGCTGCTGCTATTGCTGTCGTTCGTCCAACCACTAAATGACTATAAAGTAGCAACTTCCGTCACTGTTGCGCAAAATCATTCAATTTCCGTTTTGAGCGTCCTGCTTTGCGACTCCTTACACCCACCTACCCACCCACTCCACTCCATTGTGTTGCGCATTTAGCAGCACATACTATGCTGCCACACATAATCGAGGGTGTGATTTGTCCTTTTTTTAGTTATTTTTCGTTTTTGCAACGAAGCATCTTCATATCAGCTCAGTGTTTCCTTAACATCTTTTTATACATTCTGCTAGCTCATTTTTCTCATAATCATCATTGCATTTGGGTTTTTATTTGTTTGCACCATGCGCAACTTTTATGAAACATCACCGCAATTTAGACACCATTCCATTCTATTCCGTTTGATTCACCCTCAGTGACAAACTCTCATGCCATTGCGAAAATTTGAATAATTTTTATTAGGTGGCGCGTTATGAATTTTTGATGAGCTGAGGCTTTGGTTTCTACAGCCCGGGACGAAGGCGGCAACGGCGGCTAGTTATCCTTCACTAAGCCAACTGACAGTGCCACAATTTATTAGATTCTTCTCAGTGCAATAGCAACGCTCTGTTCTGTTTTGCTCTGTTCTCATCGTCGCATCATCATCATCAACAACAAGTTCAGTCGCTATTTTATCTGCACGCGTCCTTCTACTCCGTAGTTTGTTGCATACTTCCTGGCTATGTCCTTTGAGTATGAATATCAAATAAAATATGCTTTAATATGCTGTCGTATGTAATTTGCATATATATTGCGTCTACAAGCATTAAGTATGTAATCCTGTAATTTTTTAATTAAATCAAATTGTTCGCTTTTTTCGTATTTCATATTTTTTTTTTTGTTTTCTTTTTTAAAGCAGCATTCTCATGGCGGGCAGTGTGCAATGCATGCAGGGGTTGAGTGTGTTCGTTAATTTGAGTAAACTGGTTTTTATTGAAGTTTTATTGTTGTTTTATAATTACCTTTTCAAAAAAAAAAATTAATTAGTTAAAATTAAATCACAAATAACCTTTTTCACTTTGAAAAACTTAAATATTTTTCTACAATTTTCATAATTTACTAAGTTTCCTAGAAATCAATTCAGACAAAACTAATACGCACTAACGCCCTTAGTATGTGTGTTCCACTAATGTTTTAATAACTAAGTGTAACCCACATATATGTATACCCTCCTCGCCTTTCTCGTCAAGCATCGATATTCGTGAGGCGATTAAGTGATTTCGTGCACACTGCATGATAATTGGATTAATATGCGTCGACATCAGCGTATATCAACAGGATGATGGGGTATCATAGAACAAACGTTCCTGCTAAATGCCAAATTATGAGCAGCAAATGAAAATACACTTAGAAAAAATACAAACTTTATAAACCATTTTACTTTGTTCTATTCCGAGAGAAACGATTAGATTCAAAAGGCTTCTCGGAAATGGAAGTTAAGGAATAAGTTAGGCTATGGAGAAAACATCAACACTAATCTACCTGCCTGGGCACAGGGAATAATACCGCCCACTGAGAAAAAATAATGGAACTGGAAGAAAAACAAAGCTATGAGCGCCGTTAATTTATTTGCTGTTTAAGTCCGAACCTTTATCTATATATATATAATTATAAAAATGTTTCTATGTCCGCTATGGACATTGAAACCATCCAACCGATGAGTCCCAAACTGGTGCAAGTAAATTTATAGACCATTAAAAATGCATTGGACACATTCGGCTCATTCATGAAGTCGATTTTCTAATTTTCCTATACAAAAATGTATGGCTTTTTTGTTTGTTTTTATACAAGCCCCAACAGATTGTAATCCCACTGCAATCAAACAACAAAAACAGGTATTTTTATTGCTTTTCTGTACGTTTCCATAAAAGTCCCAACATATTTTGGAAACACCGCAATCAAAAACTGGTATTTTTTTAGTATGTTTTCATATTGGCCTCAAATTTGGTTGCGCTGTATTCAAAAAATAGAACTGCAATTGCACAAAAAACAGCAGATGCGAAACGGAAAAGACCCGAACGAACCTAAGGTTGACTACAGACTGTGTGCTATTAGCTTAGCGCGATAGGCAAAACGATAGCACAGGTTCGAATCATTCGATATTGAATGATGGTATCCTGTTGGAGCATATAATGCGCTATTACCCAAGCCCTAACCGAATAACTATGATATTCAAATACATCAATTTTGAAATAAAACAAAGAATTATTGTTTCTTACCAATGCTATTTTGAGTTCCTTAATAATATGAGGGAGTAAAAGCCTCTCCCGGAAAACAAATTTAACAAGAAAGAACGCTGAAGTCGAGTATGCTTGACTTCGGCTTAGGAGGGTTTAGTTTCGAGCATGGTGGTCCTATCTCTTATAGTCTCCGAAATAGTCGTCTTTACACGGCAAACAGCAGGACAGAATTAGCTATATCTCTCCTAGTAGTATATCTCTTCTATCCTGTCCCTTAGGGAAAAGTAAAAAATAAAAATGCTTGCAATTTCAGATAAGTAGGCATTAGGTCTGTTCTTCAAAAAATCTTAAGCCCAGAGTGAGTAACGATATTCATACTCAGCTGTACTGCGCTGACCCGGCTAAGTTAGGCGGGGTCAATCTGCGATTTTCATTATGAAACTCTATATTATGAGCGTTGATGCGCTATCCTGTCGCAGAAAACTTGCACACTTATTCTAATAAAAAAAGAAGCCATTACAAAAGAGAAAAAACGCTTAGTTTTGAAACCACTCATAAATTTCTCTCAGTGTACAATTCATAACAAGGTTAAACGATTTTATTATCGGCAGCATCAAAATTCTAAACACAATAATAATTCATACGCAAGGCGTAAGGCAAACGACGACGACTTTGATAATCTAGTAGAAGGGTGGCTGGCAACCAATCTAAGTGAACAAACAGCTATAAACCATCAAACGGGTGGGGTGGGTTTCCATAACATTCATACACTCACTTAGCCTTGTAATAGTGACTTTGTTTCGGTTTTTAATGTGGCGGCGAAAAACATATTCTCCACGTCGTCGTCGTCGTCTTATTTAGCAATATGTCTCGGAATAAACAGCGTGAAGGGTGCATGGTGACTGGGCGTTGGTGGTGTCGGTGGTGTGTCACACACGAAATTGGATTATTTTGTGAAGTCAGGATTATGATGAAGTTGTAAATTGATAGACGGTACAAAGTAACAAGATGAGGCAAGCCAAAACCAGAGACTCGAGCACGAGCACGAGTAACGAGTTGCAATGGGTGTACCGTACAAAAGGTTTTAGTCGTGTCCAACAATATTGTCAACGGCGACGACGACGACTACGACGACTACGACGTGATTTCATTAGCCAATTAAGCGTTGACCAAACAAATTTTCCAACAAAGTAAAAGCAAATACAGCAGCCAAGAAGTAAACTTTGTGCTGAGCGAGCGTACGAGGGAGGCCATTTACAATTAAATGAATTTAATGTTTAAATTTTCCAAAAATTTACATTGACAACAACGTCGGCGGTAACCAAGAGAAATCGTCGCTATGAGCCTCGCCAAACAATTTGTCAGTTAAATCCGACAAATAAACATTCAAAAACAACAACAACAGCAACAACAACAACAACAAGAATATCGATTTAACTACAAATACCCACTTAGCGTTTCATTATAGTGCGGCGGCGGTAACGGCAAGGCAAGTTACCGCTTATTCAGCTACTTCAGCGATTGGCAAACAAATTAAATCGATTTGATCTTGGCTAACAGAAGCCGCTTCCGAAAGCCAAAAAATAAAAAATAAAAAAAACCGGCAATTGCTGTGATTCTTTTTAACTTTTCTGTAGTTTTAGGCAAAGGTGTGCGTTTTGTGTTTGCATAGTCGAACGCCTGAATTGAGATGAGCTGAGACAGAGACTGAGATTGAGAATAGTGAGAAACCCAATAATGGCGGCGTTGGCGGTACGGATCAAAAAGTCAATTATTTAACAACTAAATAAGTATCTGTTTAAATTTGAGTTTGTGCGTTTCATTTACAAAGCGGCAGCTGCCGTTGCCGCCATTTAAACCATTGAAGTTGGTTGGCTTTGATAGCTGCGATGCATGAAACGCTTAAAACTGATTTGTTTGTCGTTTAGAAGAGACGACGCGTCGCATCTCAAACTTTCTCAGCAAAAAAAAAAAAAAAAGAACTCTGTCTAATCGGTTTTGAATATTTTAAAATTAATTTGTTTATTTAAGCGTTCAATTGAATGCAAGAACGCATCATATATATTGTATTTAGAAGGACATTACTGTTTCTTAGTCTGTGGCATCATTTAGGGTTTTGTCCCAGATGATATGGTCTAGCGCTGTTTGATACCAATTAGGGGACTCCAGTCATGCGCATGCCTTCCAAAATTGAGATTTTTCCACGAAGCGGCGATCGTCCTCGTTGACTTATCCCTCCGAATTCGTTCACGTTTCGCTCGTAAACTCATTTCGCCAAAGTCTCTGCATCCTTTGGAAGCTGTAATCGTTTATATTAAATACGCCTGATTATATCGATATCATTATACGTATAAGTGGTACAGCTCATCATTATCTTCAGGTCCAAAGATTGTTTGAAGACTTTTTCTCTGAAACGCTCCGAACTCCGATTTTTCCGCTTCTAACATCAGTTATGCATCAGGATCGGGAGTATCAGCATCCGGTAGAGTTTGTTTTTTGTTGTTATGGATGAAACTCTTTTCGCATTCTCGTCTGATTTAAAATCTGATGTTATTGTTCTTGGATGCCTCTGTTCCTAGGTAGACGAAGTTTTCTACAACTTCGAAGTTAAAACTCTCCATTCTCACAAATTATCGAAGACGTGTTGTTGATGAGCAGGTATATACCAAGTACTTCGACTTACTATCGTTCACCACTAGCAAGATTACTTTTTATCTGCTGATTATGTCGATGTCATCGGCATACGCGGTCTACTAATGGCCTTTTTCGTAGTCGCACATCCAACGCTCGTTGCACGAATACCAAGGTTAGTGGTCAGTGCGTCGTAGAACTTTGATCTTATTGGAATGTCGAAAGCGGCAAGAAGGCAAACTATAATAATACTAGTAAACTCACTAGTTCTTGGGAGACAGTTACAATTACACACATAAATAGTACCCAATCAATTCAATAACAAACTCACACCAATTCATTGCTGATTTATTCACAAAAAAAAAAAATAATGCAAATAAGTTAAGCAAAACGTTCATTTGGGTCAAACTTAATTAAATGGTTAATACGAATGTAGACACAACTATTTTACATAAGCCAAGTTAAAAAACAAAATTACTTTTATACAACTTAACGACCATCTTACAAATTTAATTCACATCTTTAGCAAAAATTAACTATTTTACTTTAAACCGAAAGCGCAAAACTTAATTGTGTTTACTCGATCGAACGTGTTTCACTCGACCGATATTCAATAGCTTCGTGGGTATAGTATATACCATATGTATACTCCTTGAAGGTGTGAAAATCTTTGTTTAACTGTTTATTAGTGAGTCAGATTTGCGCGTTGGTATCCCACTCACACAGCGGCATCGTTTGATCTTAACATGGCACTTTGTTGACCGTTTAGGAAATTAGGCACTTGTTCTCTAATTAGATATCAACACCTCATACCCCATGCAGCACTTCTTCTTCTTCTTCACCTCTTTTTATTCGATTCATGGCCGACTGTACTCATTTTGAGTACTTTGGCACTATGCCGACATTGATATTATAGTAGAGAGATCATTTTTTACTTTTACTGCTGTTGTTGTTGTTTTCTGTAGTGGGTGAAATCGGAATTCGGTATTTTGTTCAAAGATTAAGGCGCTTGTTAATCAATTTCTTACATTATGGAACGAGTCGCGCTTAGCTTTGATGATCTAATGATTTGTATTCGCAAAAGTTAAGATAGCAATCTTACCGCGAACAATAAAATTGAAATGCTGCGACTGTTAATCGATGAAGTTGCATACATAATAATTTGATGTTATTCCTTGTTGTCCAACAGTCTGTCCGTCCCTTTGTTTTTCCGTCTTTCTCTCTGTCTGTCTGCGCATGAATGTTTGCAACAAGAAAAGAACATTAAGAAACAAATGCGAAGTCGACGGGTAGCCAAAAAGTTCAGTAGTGGATTAAAGTTTCAAATTGAAAATTGTTTTAAAATAGGCCAAGTAGAAAATACGTACAAAAAAACTTAAATATTTTAAAGTTTACGCATAATTATACCAAACTTAACTATGTATCTACCTGGTATATTCAGAATAGTTTTCTTAATATGGAATTTACTTCTCTAAAAATCTAAAAATCTTTAAATCTTGAAAAACTTTTAAAATTAAAAAGCTTAAAGTATTCTAAACTTATTTAAGTTACATAAATCAAACAAATACTTAGAGCAAATCGAAAAAATTATGAGAGATGCGATGTCCAATTTAATGAAATGAGTAGTATTTGTGTCGATTTATTTCATTATAAATAATGGCCATATCTATAGTAAATCGAAACTAGTAACCTTAGTCTGCACGAAAAACGAAGACGTTAGAGTTTTATTTTACATATTTTATACAAGCTCAACGGTTTCGATAAATGAGGTTAGACTTTATAAAATTAGTTTGCTTCAACTAAAGTTCGAGCCCAATTCAATATGACTGCGTACCTTTTCAATCGGACGGACAGATAGACAGACGACAGACAGACATAGCTATATCGACTCTTTTTTCAATATTGAATATATATACTTAGAAGGCCTAACAATGCCTTCTTCTGCCTATTACTTACATTTAATTTAACCCTTCAGGTACACGGTATAAAAATTAACGAAACAAAAACTAAACAAAAAAAAAAAAATCAAGGAAAAAAGTTAAATTTGATGGAACCGAAGCTTAAATACTCGTCACACGAATGCTTAAAACAATAATGTTCTTGAATCATCAGAAAAATTATCAGAAAATGGGTGGTGAGATTGTATGGGAATATATGTTAGTGTATAAATAGGATGACTTTAGAAGTGTTTTTACCCAACTAAGAGTGAAAACATTTATAAATAAAAACTATTTCAATATACAAAAACTCGAAAATGGGTGGTAGACTTGTATGGGGGCTATACCTAAAAGTGGGCGTGGCACATTATTTTTCAAACTTAATTAAGTCGTTAGAAAAGAAAAAAAGTTTAAGTTCAAAATTTAAGCTTAATATCTTTTAAACTGACTAAACGAACTGAAAAAAAAAAAAGAGGGGGGGCGGGGGGGAAAGAGAAAAAAAAAAAAAAAAATATAAAGAGGGGGACTCGAAGAAAAAAAAAAAAGGAAAGGGGGGGGGAAAAGACAAAAAGACAGACAGACATATAGACAGTCGGACTAGCTAGATCGACTCGTCTCGTCGAGGCTGATCAAGAATATACAGTACGAGGTGTGTTCAAACATTATCGCGAATTTTGAATTTTCTCGGGTTACGTATATTCGAATATCAATTTTTTTGTGGCGTTATGTTGGTACTCATGTCTCTCACTTATACCGACAAGCTCGGCCATTTTGAATGTTCACCTTAATTGTTGACAGCTGCTTTGCTTGCACGTGTTTTGGATCGTCTTCGATTTTTACCTATTAATAAAAATGGATCAAAAAACCTGTATCAAATTTTTTTTTCTGAATGGAATAAATGGAATAAAAATGTTGAAGAAGGCTTATGGGGACCGAGCTCTACCTAAATCAACAACATTTGATTGGTATAAATTGTTGAAAGAAGGTTGCGAACGTGTTGAAGACGAAGAGCGCCCTGATCAACCATCGACCTCAACGGAAAAATCCAAAAAGTAAAAGAAGAGCTTGCACACGTCGATTAACTATGAGAGACATTGCTGATGAAATTGGCATATCGAAAGGATCAATTAATACAATTTTTAATGATGTTTTGGGCCTCAAACGTATCAAGACTCGGTTGGTACCAAAAATGATGATTTTTTTAAAAACTGTACTGATTTTTGGCACCGTGTGACTTCTGGCTATTCCCAAAACTCAAGAGACCACTCTGGGGAACGCGTTTCGAGTCGATTGAGGAGATAAAAGCTAAATCGAAGAAGGCACTGATGGCTATACCGGAAAGGGACAATTTGGCATGTTTCGAGGATTGGAAAAAACGTTGGCATAGGTGTATTTTATCGGGAGGGGATTACTTTAAAGGGGACAAAATAGATATTCATGAATAAATAAATAATTTTAAAAAAAACACAAAAATGCGATACTTTTTGAACACACCTCGTATTTGACCACTCATATGACTTGGCCATAGAGGATGCATATTTACGAGGGTGGTCCTTATTCAGGACAAAAAGGATTTATTTTACGGGGCATCATCTTAATTGATTCTTCACGCCAAGAAACGAATTCAATATTCATATGACATAATGGTGCCCAGTCAACTCGAAAAGGACCACTCTAATATATACTATTCTTTATGATAATATTTATATACTTTATGGGATCTAACACGCTCCCTTCTAACTTTTATACATATTGGCACAAAAAGAACATAATCCCTTATCCTACAGGTAAACTGCATAACTAAAATTTGAAATATACTTTTTTTATTCTTAGTGATTATCAAAAATGTTTGTGCTTGAGACGTGCTCGCTTTCACCTATATTTAATGATATAATATATGATAATATATTTAATTTATGGACCAAGTTTTGTATATAAAATAATCATTTGGCTTCCAATATTGTAACTCACATGAATTCGTTCGATTCGGTTTAGAGAGTTCCGTTTAGCAATTGTTTAACATTGCTCGCTCTCAGTTTTTTATTCGATCCGCTACTGATTATTTTGATTCAATTTTCTTAATCCTTTGAAGCCCTAACTAAAGCCGCCACATACGCAAAAATCTGCTAAACAAAAATCTACATTTGCAAAAAAAAATCATAAATCTCTGACGTTGAGTGAGCTTTTGCGCTTGAACTTGAAATATTTTTTTTTTTTTTTTTTTTTGGGTGCGTTGTACACAGATGCAAACAGCAAACTGCAAAGGGCTTCAAAACCAAACAGACGATGACGACAAAGATATGCTCGCCGCTTACGCTGACGCTGAGGCTGAGACTGAGGCTGCTGATGTTGATCTCAACTTATTGTGATAAGCATCTAGCGGATTGGTATGTCCTTTTGAAACAGTCACAAAATTTATAGCCAAATGAAATGCGGCAACAAATGTCAAACGTAAAACATTTAATGCACAAACACACGCACACATGTATCTAATACAAGATTGAAAGTTGTACCTTCGAAGCATTTAAACTAAAAATAAACTAGCGCATAAACTCGAGAGTCAAAAAATTAGAGCAATTAGCTGGCACTTGTGCAGCACAAGGACATTTAATAAAAGAAGAGAAAAAACTTACTATGTAGATTGATACATCAGAAATGTATCTAAGCATAAATGTATCCCCCTTCATAGACAAGATACAAGAAGTATCTGCGTCCTATTGCTGTAGGCGTTTGCATTGAGTTTGACGTGCTTGTAAACAATTTCATTATCCGATAAACGTTTTAGATAAACGCTTCACTCATTGCTGATGATAATTTATAGACGTACTTATTTTTTTCTTATAGTCTAGCATAGAATTTAAGGCGCGTTCGTTATAGCTACCTGATGAAAAACAAAAAGAAAAGGATATTAGCTACCTCAGTTGATCATTGATAGATAAGCCTGGAAAATTTTATAGCATTATAAATATCTATATCTAACGTATGAGCCACATAGGAAACGTAAATGTCAATGTCAATTTTGTTTTTTTAATGAAATTATTAAACGGAGGGCGGAGCAGCATTTCAGGCTACTGTGAGCAACCATTGAGTTCGATCATTGATAGTTGTTGATGTGTCTGTTGTCTAAACTGGGGCGTGTTGTCTGGCGTTGTCTGAATACAATACAAACTCCCCACAACAACACAACACAAGACGATCGTCGATCGTTGTAATAAACTCAATTTTGTTAACATAATGTTAAATAAGACATTAAAATAGATAAG
This sequence comes from Leucophenga varia, assembly GCA_018903435.1. Taxonomy (NCBI): domain Eukaryota; kingdom Metazoa; phylum Arthropoda; class Insecta; order Diptera; family Drosophilidae; genus Leucophenga; species Leucophenga varia. Next base: position 18,859 of record JAEIFJ010001176.1, on the reverse strand, counting down.
CAGCAAAATGAGTACATATTTCGGTAAGGAGGGCGGTCCATGGTCTACAAACGTTACATTTTTTTTTCTTTCTTTTTTATTTGTTAGCGTGTCCGTCCGTCCGTCCGTTCATAAGACAAGCGCATTCATAATATTGTAACTAGCAAACATTACTAAAACTGCCACGATAAATGTCTGTCTGTCTGTCTGTCCGTCTGTTAGCCTGTGTCTAGCTGCGATCATAATCGCTTAAGATTGACTACAGTCGCGTTACACTGCGCGCTGCGGGTTTTGAGCGGGGATTTCTTTTGCACTACACTACTACAGCCTTGGAACTTGGTTTGGCTTGGCGGCAAATGCCAATAAAACGCTATAACGAGCAACAAAATTTGTAACGATTCAATTTAAAATGCGCAACGCTCCATGCTGTCGGTAAAGATGAAATAAAGCTGCATGCTGCAGGAGCAAAGTGGGCTTGAATCGAACGTTCGAACGAACGAACGAACGAACTTGCATTATATTTTCCTACAACTTCAATGCAATGCAAATCGGTTTGAGCGGAAGGATAGGCAGTTTGTTTTTCTTGGCATCTTTTGGAGAGTGTATGCAAAATAAAATTTATGAAGACATGATCAGCAATTGTAGTCGTAGTCAATCGTCGTCGTTGTTGATGTCGTCGTAGTCTGTATTTGTATCTAGATACATTAAATGCGTCCCTCTTTCCATCCAATACATTCATTGAACACTATTTACGCCTACTTGTGCCGATTAGTATTCGGCGCGTCTATTTGATTTTGTGCTGTTACAACTCAATTGCCAAAAAAAAAAAAATGTACTCAATCTTTTGATCAATCGTATATAAGATACTTTTCTATAGTTCAATAAATTGCTTTCTTTGCTGCATTTCGACATGCACATTTAAAATTAATTATCCGAAAAATTTGTGCACTCTTCGTCTTCTACAGTTTAAAATGCTTTGACAATGGTACTGTTCATCTATTGCAATCAGATACAAAAGTATCTGTTTGTACCTGTTATTGTGTAGCGGTATCCTTTTATAATATTGCGTGTATGTGTGTGGGTTTTGCACTCATTTTAGTTGTGCCGTGATTATGATTGTGCGTAACAGAAGTCGTAAATAAATTGTGTATTGCCGCAAAAGGATCGTATCGGATCGCATCGCATCGAATCACAAGATTGTTTAGCTGTTGTATTTTTAGTGACTTTCTTCTACTCTTTACTACTCTTTAAACTATGTATCTGTGTAGTGCGATCTGCAAATTAACAGCGTGTCTTGTCGTTGTGTGGGAAAATTTTCTTGTTATTGTTTTACATTAAAGCAACACACTCACAAATTTGGAAAGTGTTTCTGTTTAGAAGAAAAATAAATACTATACGACTTATAATACTGGCACAATTTAACTTTTGTTTGTAAAACTCTTCGCAATTTCTCAATGAAAAATATTGCCCAGAGAATTGATTGGAATTGAAAAAAAACTTTAATTTAAATAATTTTGCCCTGCAATCGAGAAACCCATAAACAAAAATATTTACAATAATTTTTTTCTAAAGCGTTTTAATGTTAATTTCTCAATATTTCGCTAAAAGATAGACGTATTCTAATCGGCAACTTTCAATTATTTAAAAAGCAAAAGAAGACTCCAGTCGATTAGATTAACTTTAAGATACCCTGTAACTAGTCACTCAAAACTAAACTAGAAAAATCCAAATGGAGTTTGGGTTGTTTAGGAACTAAGTAAGAAAATAGAGGACACTTTCAGTGACCCCGAAAAACGTCGAAAAAGAAGATGACGTTTTTTTTTTATAATTTGATTGTTTTTGAAGGGTATTATCAGTTTGTCGGGAAGTTTGTAACGCATTAAAGGAGGCATCGGAGACCTCAAAAAGTATATATATTCTTGATCTGCTCGTTAAAATAAATTCTCACCGTCTGTTTAGTGCAATGATTTTTTCTCGGAAATTTTTAAAGATAATGACTTGAAATTTTAAACTTAAGCTTTTTTGATCCTAGGCAGTTTGTTCGTCAGAACCAAGCCCATTTTTAGGTTTATCAATTTTTTGTATGAAAATATTTATTATTTATGAATGTATTTGCTACAAATTGGAAAAAAACACTTCTAATGTCATCCAATATTAAAAGAAAGTCTAAATCATTTCAGTATAATATATTTCAAGAGAGCTATGAGAAACCATTATCCCAAGTTTGGTTTCTGTATTTTTTTTAGTGTTCTATATACTCGAAATCTCTCAAGTCTGTTGCATAAATTGGAACTAACTTCATATACCCTTCTACAGTTCAGATATAGTATATGAGAAAGAAAATTTTTTGACAGCATAAGCCAAAATATGAAGAGCCACACGTAATATATTCAGATAAGAGTAGTTAAATTTTGTTATTTTGTTTAAATAAAAAGAATCTAACTGCGTAAGAAAAGTATGATAACAAAAAAAAAAAAAAAAGAAAAAACAATAAATAGTCAAGTAAACTGTTAAAAAAAAATCGCGAAGAGATACATTGTACCCTGTCATTATGAATCACTTAAAGTAAACATTAAGTTGTATAGTAAAATAATAAAATGAACTAAACCAAACTATTTCTCGATTATCATTCAATAGTTTCTAGAAGAAAAGGTTGTGTTTGATTTCGTGAGAAGCCGTTATATATTAGATATTTACTATTCATACATTCTGGCCAAATATTTTTCCAGCATCAGTTCAAAGTTGATTAATCCAATTCATAAAAGAACAAATTTTTCACACACCAATGACTTTAAGTCTTTAATGTTCCAATGATACCTTGGTCTTGCGGTTTTATTAATGATGTAATATTAGGTGGAAGAAAACAGAATTACACATTTGGGTGCTCTAAAACCGGTTGGCTATGTGCATTTTGTAGAATGAAAAGAACTTTAAATTCGAGACATTTTGCATTCTAACTTCTGAGATGAAGTATTTTAGAACCATTCTGTAAAGATTACACTGGTTATTAAAAATTCTGATCGCAGATTCATTTTTCTTAATCGTTCTAATGGCCAATAAAAAATTTTGCCAATAACCGTTTTTGAGATATCCTCAAAATTCACTTATCTTAGCCCTTTTTTAAATAATTTCTATAAATTGAGAATAGAAATCAATCAACCGATTCTCAATTTAAGGAAATAATTTAAAAAAGTGTTAAAATAAAGGAATTTTTTAAGGATATCTCAAAAACGGTTATTGGCAAAACTTCTTAGTTGACATTTTTGAATTCTATGCCTCAAAATAAGTAAATGAAATAGGTAAATAAAAAACCTGCTCCTTTCAGGTGTAAGCTAGAAAATGGTATACGAGGTGTGTTCAAAAGTATCGCATATTTTGTGTTTTTTTTAATTATTTATTTATTTATGAATATCTATTTTGTTCCCCTTTAAAGAAATCCCCTGTGCCAACGTTTTTCCAATCCTCGGAACATGCCAAATAGTCCCTTTCCGGTATAGCCATCAGCGCCTTCTTCGATTTAGCTTTTATCTTCTCAATCGTCTCGAAACGCGTTCCCCGGAGTGGTCTCTTGAGTTTTGGGAATAGCCAGAAGTACGATATTGGTTGGATTTTTGGCAAAAAAGTCACGAAAAATCAGTACAGTTTTTTAAATAAAAATCATCATTTTTGGTACCAACCGAGACTTGACACGTTTGAGGCCCAAAACATCCTTCAAAATTGTATTAATTGATCCTTTCGATACGCCAATTTCATCAGCAATGTCTCTCATAGTTAATCGACGGTGTGCAAGCACTAATTCTTTTACTTTTTGGATGTGATCATCGTCCGTTGAGGTCGATGGTTGATCAGGGAGCTCTTCGTCTTCAAAACGTTCGCAACCTTCTTTCAACAATTTATACCAATCAAATGTTGTTGATTTTGGTAGAGCTCGGTCCCCATAAGCCTTCTTCAACATTTTTATTCCATTTATTCCATTCAGAAAAAAAATTTGATACAGGTTCTTTGATCCATTTTTTGAATAGGTAAAAATCGAAGACGAAATGGTCGAGCTTGTCGGCATAAGTGAGGAGACATGAGTACCGACATAAGGCCACAAAAAAATCGAAATTCGAATACACGTAACCCGCGAAAATTTAAAACTCGCGATAATGTTTGAACACACCTCGTACACAAAAAAATTAAAATTTGCGACCCGCCAAATTAAAACTGAAACCTTAAAATCTATTAAAAAGGTAAAACCCAAAACTCGAATGGAAGTGATTTCAGTGTCACCCCTGATATAAAGTACGTCATTCAAATACGTTATCAATTATCAAAAACTTTATAAATTAAAATTGAACCAGAATACCTGACATCTGTTTATTATAATTGGGAACCTGGTGACTAATTTGTGTCGTGTTTAACTTTATTGATTGTGCGATTTCAAATATGAGTTGTCATGTTCTCGATAAAACTAATTATTGATACTAAAAATTTGTTTTTGGTTTTTTTTTTATTATTTTTTTTTATTATTATCATTTTTTATTTTTTAATGATTAGTTTAGTTAAGTTTAATAGTGGGTATCAATTATTTATTATTTCTATTAGTTATAAATTAACAAGGAACTCAAATAGACGTGCTCCTTAATATTAATACTGATTTTCTCAAAAGTGTTAAGTAAAAGGCTTAATTAGCCAAACAATTATTAAGCTCGCCATTGGTGGTTGCTGTGTTTTCGACATATTTACGCTCAGCGGCCTTTGTACAATTTGTTTCATTAATATCAATCAAACGATAACGTTCCGTGACATCGGTTAGAACATCACTGGCAGTATTAGAGATGGTATACATTTCCTTTGAATTATCTAAACTCTAAAACGGCAAATAGCATAAATATAAATAAAAAATAGTTTATAAAAAAAAAAAAAAAAACTTACCACTTTGGTATAACATTCAAAATATTGAACTGTTTCCTTGATCGCACTGCAATCCTTGAGACGTTTGCAAGCCTTTTCAGCGCTAAGATCGATTTCTATGCGACTCTGACGCGTCTCGTTATCGACAGCCTCGCGATGTTTGGTTGCATTATATTCGCAGCCAGCATATTCCTTCTCGTATGTAGCCGTAATTTCATTTAATATGGGAATATATTTTTGAAAACATTCCAAAGAACTTGCTGATCGACCCATTGCCATCTGTGCGGACATTAGTTGCAGCATTTGTACATTGGCATTCAGATATGGTGGCAAATCGGCAGCGCAATAGCAAACGCCGAGCAGCAATACAAATATTTTGGCGTACATTTTTTTTTTTTTTTTTAAACTAGAAAATTTAAATTTTAATTGCAAACGAACGTTTCGTTTGAAGTGTTTCTATTTAACTGATTAACTTGCAAAATATCAGCCACTTTATATAGCTGTAGTACTATTTTTTCCATTTAATCAATAATTTATTTTTATTGTCTTTTACTTGTCATGATAAGCGATAAGTGAGGCCTATCGTTGAATTTAATCACCAAAACTATGTTGTAAATTTAAAAAAAAAAAAAAAATCGAACACTTCATATATCAGAGGTGCACAGTGAAAGTGGCATGGTCAATGTCTGTAGAATGTCGGCGTATTATTTTCTACGAATTTGAAATTATCTCTAGAAAAACACTCAATTTATATTATTTACTAAACTATCTTGGTGATTTTGTTCAATTGGTTTACGTATGTCGCTAATTTTAGCATGCAGCTTATTGGGAAAAACAAAATTTGGACTTCTTCGTACTTATGAATATGATTTATTATAATTATCATTTTTAATTTGAAAAATTAGATAATACGTAGTAATTGTCTTGTAATCATTATATTTCCGAAAAAGAAATTTTTTTTTTTTTTTTTTCTTTCTATCTCTTTTTATTTGCAATCTGTTTTATACTAAACAATAAGCAAATTTTTTAACAGTAGCTATTAAGTAACCGGATGGCTTAGGCTCCAATGAGCTCAATCCATATATTTATATATATACATATTTACATATTAGCATATTTACATATTAACATAATTACAAATTAACAATTTTTCATATTTATCTATTTCTGTAGGGCAAGTCTAGGACGTGAAATCTTTTAAGTCGCCTTTGGTTGCTTGTGTTGTTAAGTAGCCCTAGTGCTAGAGCATTTTCATGATTATGTAGCCTATTCATGTATCTTTCGGCATATAATTTTATTTCTTCTTTAACCAGTGGGATTTTAAGATCTTTGTGAATGTTGTAGTTAGTCACATACCAGGGAGCACCTGTGATCATTCTGAGCGTTTTGTTCTGGTACCGCTGAATGATTTCAATATTTGAATTACTAGCTGTACCCCACAGCTGTAATGCGTAGGTCCATACTGGCTTCAGGACGGCCTTATATAGTCGTATTTTGTTCTCAATACTAAGTTCAGAACGTGGTCCCAGCAGCCAGTACATTTTTCTGGTCTTTGCCTTGAGTTGCACTTGTTTCGATTTGATGTGTTGCTTCCAAGTTAGGCGCCGGTCATGGTGTGTACCTAGGTACTTTACCGATTCACTAACAGGTATAGTGTTACCATTTAGTGTGACTGGAGGACAATTTCCAGGTCTTAGAGAGAATGTTACTTGTACTGACTTTTGGGTGTTCACCAGTATTCGCCACTTTTTAAGCCATACTTCAATCAGACCAAGTTCTTCTTGGAGTAGGTTGGATGCAACTTGTGGGTCAGTGTTCGTAGCAATAATTGCTGTATCGTCAGCATATGTTGCTATCTCAACAGCGTTTGTTGTAGGTAAGTCAGCTGTGAAGATTGTATACAAAACTGGGCCCAAAACACTCCCTTGTGGGACTCCAGCTTCAGAACCGTATATGCTGGACGATGCGTCATGTTCTTGCACGTAAAAAGATCGGTTTGTCAAGTACGATTTTATGATAGCAAAGTATGGAGCTGGAAGCCATTTCTTAACTTTGTAGAGTAGTCCTTCATGCCAAACTTTATCGAACGCTTGTTTAATATCTAGGAACACACCTGTGCAATATTTTTTGCATTCAAATGCATTAACAATTGCATGCGTTACACGATGACATTGCTCGACTGTTCCATGTCGTCTTCTAAACCCAAACTGATGTTCCGGTATGATATCCAATTCGTCCAGTACTAATGACATTCTTCTTAAGAGTATTCGTTCGAATACTTTAGAGAATGTCGCCAGCAAACTAATGGGACGATATGACAATCTGCAGCCTTCTGGCTTGTTGGGTTTGACAATCATGATTACTTCCGCACATTTCCATTGTCTAGGGAAGTATTCCAGTCTTAGCATAGCATTGTATATGTATGTCAGCAATCGGATGCATTTTGGCGGGAGATGTTTGATTGTATTTGCGCATATTTTATCGTATCCTGGAGATTTCTTCTTGTTTAAGTTCTTTATTTCCTCTTCTACTTCTGCAAGAGTCGTATGGTCTATCGGTAGGCTCATCTGGCATGCAGTTTCTAGAAATTGATGAACCTCAGCTACTGTGTCAGCATCATTTTCCAAATTTGGCTTAAAAACAGAGCTTAAATGCTCTGCAAACGCCTCAGCTTTCTCTTCATTGCCTCTGCAGCGTTGTCCCCTGCTATCAAGAATTGTAGTAGCTCTTCTGGATGGTCTCTTAAGATACTTAGTTGCTTTCCAAAGGCTGTAATCCAAGTTACTTGTATACGGATCAAGATTTCTGATATATTCTGCAGTAGCTTCATTCTTTATTTCCCAAAGTCTATTGTTTAAGTCCTTGACAGCCTTGTTGAACTTTCTTTTATCAGTTGGGCTTCTCGTTGTTTGCCATATTTTCCGCAGTTTTCTTTTTTTCAGCTATTTTAGCTCTAAGTTCTAATGGCAGAAAAGCTTGTCTATTAATATTTTCTTTTGGTGGTGGTGTGAATATGTGTCCAGCAGCATGAATCGAATTAGTTAGTGCTTCAATTGCCATTTCAACTTCAACACCTGACTTAAGTGATATATTTAAGCATGTTCGGTCTTCTAGCCAATTTTTAAATCCATTTATGTTAGTATTTCCATTAATAACTCTATAGGACTTCTGCTTGTAGCATACTGTAGTTCCGTAGGTTACTATTATCGGTGAGTGGTCAGAGCTCAGATCAAAGTTCTCCTCTATCATAAAATTATTTTGAGGTAGCTGAGAGTAAACAATGAAATCCAGCAAATCTGGGATTTTACGCGGATCACTTGGCCAGTACGTCGGCTTGCCTGTCGATAAGGTTGAGTATTTATTTTTGGTGATGCATTTGTATAATTCAGAGCCTTTTGGATTTACAAGCCTTGACCCCCACCATGGATGCTTGGCATTATAGTCACCTCCAGCAATAAAGCATTTACCAAGTCGTTGAAAATATATTTGTAAAACTATAATAGCGTTTTTGCAATGTAGCGCACGTCACAACTACTGAGAAAACAGTAGACAAAAACAAATGTTTGTCAACGAAGTTGACTGCGCACTTAGTAAAGACTAATCTTTTCTTTTCGCTCATTATTTAAGTCAATTACTACTTTAAAGAAGAGTACTAAAGGGAACTGTGCAATATACTCCTGCAATATACTAAGACCAAAAAACAAAAACTACCACAAAAAAGGGAAAATATTTGTTTGTTGATTAATGTTGACGGTTCTGGATAAACTAAGACCCAAGTTTGGTGACTCGTTTTTATTGATCTCCGAAACAGTTCGTTTTATACTGAAAACAACAAAATGGATAGACAAACGGGTTGATAACGGAGAATCGAGGATGTTTAAATAGACTCCCCATTCATTTAATTTAACTTTAATTTCGATAAAACCAAAGCATAATACTCATCACAAAATAATATCAAATATATATTTTTTACATTTTGCTCGAAGATACATATACACTGCTGGACATTATACATAATAGGTATAAAACTTTAAAAGTTCAAAATGTTGAGGAAACCTAAAACATGTTTAGAAGTGAAATGGACAATAAAATTACTTGTTGATAAATATGCTGACTTGTTAATTTGTTCCGGCTTAAAATTGGCCTGGACATAATAAGAGTGACGAGTTGGAAAAATGTATCCAGTTCCGAGCCTTGTTTCGATTGATTACTTTCATTTCTATTTGTATCTATCTCCCCAAGATTTTGATTGATGATTGAATAATTTAGTGATTGAACCATTTGGTAGTTTTGACGAGAATGACTATAGTACAAAATGTAAAAGAAATAGAGCATTGCAATCTTTACAAAAACTATAGCCAAAATATTCATTATTATTTTCTTTTAAAGAACACAATGTCATATCTCTTTTCGTTTTAGAGCTACAGCTGTTACCTTCGAACCTACTAATTGATCCATTGACCGAAATTTAATCAAAATGTCACTACCCTAGCCCGTAAGAGAAATCTAGGATATTTGGAAAGCAGCACTTTTTGGGAAACTGAAGAAATCTAACAGTTATTAACTTGTCTTTAAGAACGCAATTTGCTATCTCTAGCAGTGAGCTATAAGTCATTTGATAACAAATTTGTTCACTTTTGAAGTTTTACTTATCTATTTTTAATTAAAACACTATTTTTGAAAAAATGTCTAGCGTGGTCCAAAAAAATCTTTATGCTATCCCCTTAGTATTCGTAGATTTGATGTAGAGACCGGAAAAATAAATATTTGTTAAGCGGATAACGATGTTTCTCTTCATAAATGGTCATAAAAAAAAACATCCAATAATTTTTTATTTAATTTCTAAATATTAACTTTTTTACAAGAACTCAAAAAACCCAAAAACGTAAAAATAAGAAAAAAAGAACGAAAAACCATTGTGCTGTTCACGAGATCTTGCATGAGTGAATAAAAGCACAAGTGCAAACGGTTGCAACAACAACTAACACAGAAAATATTTTTTGACTTTTTGCTCGACTCTGACCACGAAATGAATCACCCAATAAATCATGTGAAAAACATCACCATATCTTTTATACTTTTCTTAACAAAACGATTAAAATTAGCGTTTGTTTCAAATTCGACAACTCTGTCGCGTATAGTCCCCGAGATAGCAGGAGGACAGAAATTGACTTGTTACTGCTATATGTGTATAAAGGAGAAATACTACATATAATAGATAATATGTTATTAAGATATAAAAAAGCTGTATTTAGAGTATATTCATATAAATTATTTATTCATTTTAAAATGTTTTTTCTTCAAATAATTTAAAAAAAATTATCCTTTAATACCATCGCCAGCCAAACAACCATTCAAATCGTTATTTGTGTTTACAGTGCCTTCCACGTAAGTACGTTCAGCTGTTTTCTTGCAGCTATCCTCTTCGATGTCGATTAAGCGATAACGCTCATTAACATCGGTAAGCACATCGCTAGCATCATTGGAAATCTGGTACATTACCAGAGAATTTTCAGAACCCTAGAATTTTGGATTATAAAAGAACACTAGTATAATTATCCATTTTTTGTTTTGTTTTTAATTCACTTACAGCCTTCACATAACAGTCAAAGTAGGCCTGAGTTTCATTTTTCCGGCTGCAGACTTGAAGACGACTGCAAGCTTGTTCAGCAGTAGTATCGATTTTGTTACGTGCCGCATACGTATCATTGTCAATGATCCACCGACCGGTGGCGGCTTTTAAGTCGCAAGTTTTGTAGTCCTGTTCATATTGATCCGTAACATTATTCAGTATTGGAATATAATGCTGGAAACATTCCATGGAGCTAGCTGATCTGCCCATAGCCATCTGCGTTGACATTAGTTCCAAGAGTTTTACATTGGCACCCAAATATGGTGGCAGAGCAGCGGCACTATAGCAAACACCGAGTAAAAGCACAAAGATTTTAGCGTACATTTTCTAAACTTTTTAAAATTCACGTTGAAAATCGATGTTTGTTTGGTTCGTTCGAAGTGTTTCGTTTAACTGATATTTTATGAAAAATTCGTTTGCTTTATATGAGAACGATTCTTTGGTAGTCTATGGTGCTTTTTTCAATTAAATTTTACCAGGAACTACAACTCACCAAAGATAAGAAAACGAGTGGGTAATCTAATCGAACGGCGCTATCGTTGGTTTTATATTTGACAGTTGTAAATCTCCAAATCATGTTATTTAACAATTTAAAGAAACGATGGTCAGTTATCACCAAAAAAAAAAAAACACATTTCGTGTTATCAAATAAAAAGTACAAGACTTCTGTGTAAATCTATTTTAGTATCATTTTAGCGAGGGAAGCACCTATTCCCATGTTTTTTTTTTTTTTTTTTAATCGGAAGTATTCTAGAATTTTACGAATCATGCTTCCTTTAGTAATAAATAAGTCAACGAAATAAATGTTCTTTTATACTATTCATGAAAAGTAGCATAATAATCTTTTAAAAGTAATTAAAACTATTTTTATAATAATTTTATGTAGAATATATTTTTTTAAATTATTTAAAAATACAAGAATATTTTCATAGCCTTTCTAGACTTTTACAACTCGATATAACCCATATTTTTTTATTTTTATATTTTTTTTATTGTTATCAAATTTACATTTTTAGTCTAGAAGAAATCCAAAAAATTTGGATATTTTAGATCTTTATTTTATAACTACAGAGTAAATGAATTTTTTGAGTATTTACGAGTAAAAAAACAAGCTTCATCAAATATAAAAAATACCAATTAATAAACTTGTAATCCCAAAATAGTTCATACATATTACACTGTTTTCAAATTTTATCTTCATCTGAAGATGTGGGGTTTCTCGTGGACCCTAATAACCGTCACTCAGTATCTTGGAATAGTTAATTTATGATTATCAAAGCTTAGGTAAAAATTTTAGAAGAATGGGTTCAAACCAAAGTTTAGACACAATAATGGAGACAATTTTAAGCTAACGACAGATATAACAAACATTTTCTTGAAAAAAAAAATAGAAAATGGGAGGTGACTTTGTTAAAAAAGTTGATCTATAAGGGAAGTTTTTGTACCTCATTTGGAGGGGGAAACATTCATAAATTATATCTATTTTTCCATACAAAAATTCAAAAAAAAAAAAAAAAAACAAAAAAAAAAAACAAGGTAGAACCGAAGCTTATATACCCGCCACATCTTGGTTCAGTTTATTTATGATCAACAGTAGCTTAGATAAAATTTATAGAAGGGATAGTCAATAGTCCGATACAATCAAACGAAGCTAAGTGAATAAATGTTAACCTGTGGACAGAAAAATAAACATTTTATTGAAAAAAATTAAAAAAAACTAGTAGTGAATTTGTTTGGGGCTATATGTTAGTCAGTCAGTAGTGTAAAGATAGGATGATATTAGATGTGTTTTTACTCAATTTGAAGTGAAAACATTAATAAATAATTAGGTACTATTTTCATACAAAAATTCAAAAATGGGCGTTAAGTTTGTCTTTTACTTGTCATGGTAAGCGGTGAAGCCTATGGTTAAATCTTATCACCAAAACTATATTGTATCAGAGGTGCACAGTGAAAGTGACATGACATGTCTGTAGAATGTCGGCGTATTATTTTAAATTTATATTATTTTCTAAACTATCTTGGTGATTTTTTCAATTGGTTTACGTATGTCGCTAATTTTAGCATGAAGCTTATTGGGAAAAACAGAATTTGGACTTCTTCGTACTTATGATATTTGATTTATTATTATTATCATTTTTATTTTAAAAATTAGATAATGCGTAGTTATTGTCTTGTAAGCATTATACTTCCGGAAAAAAAAAATATATGTGTAAGAATATAACAGCGTTTCTTGCAATGCAGCGCACGTCACAACTACTGAGAAAACAGTAGACAAACACAAATTTTTATCAACGAAGTTGACTGCGCACTTAATTAAGACTAATCTTTTTTTCGCTCATTATTTTAGTCAATTACTACTTTAAAGAAGAGTACTAAAGGGAGCTGTGCAAAATACTCATGAGTTAAAAAAATCAAAGAAAACAAAAATGCAAAGAGTACCACATATAATGCAAAATTTTTGTTTTAAGATTGACGGCTCTGCATAAACTAAGACTCAAGTTTGGTGGCTCTATTTTTATCGGTCTCCTAAATAGTTCGTTTCATACTGAAGACAGCAAAACGGGCAGAAAAATTAACTGATGACGGAGAGTCGGGGATGTCTAAATCGACCCACCTTCCATTGAATTGCAACTTTAACTTCGATATAACCAAAGCATACTGCACATCACAAAAAAATTTCAAATAGATACTTTTTTCATGTGGGGTCAAAGATATATAAACCCAATATAATCGTTATAAACAAAATACACTGCTAGACATGTATTATATCGATGGGAATACATACAATACATGGGAAAATAACACTTTTTTCGCAGTTTTGATGTAGAAACCTGGAAAATAAATATTTTTTATCCGGATAAACATGTTTTTCTTCATAAATGGTCATTGAAGAACAACCAATCATTTTAATTTTTATATATTGACTTTTTATCAGAAACTCAAAAACCTAAATATCGTATGTTATTAAGATATAAAGAAACAGTATTTTGAGTATTTTCATTTAAATTATTTATTGATTTTAAAATGTTTTTCTTCAAATAATTTTAAAAAAAATTATCCTTTAATACCATCGCCAGCCAAACAACCATTCAAATCGTTGTTTGTGCTTCACGGGTGCCTTCCACGTAAGTACGTTCAGCTGTTTTCTTGCAGCTATCCTCTTCGATGTCAACTAAGCGATAACGCTCATTAACATCGGTAAGCACATCGCTAGCATCATTGGATATCTGGTACATTACCAGGGAATTTTCAGAACCCTAGAATTTTTGGAGAACATAAATAAAATTATCCTTTATTTATTTTTTTTTTTTTAATTTACTTACGGCCTTCACATAACAGTCAAAGTAGGCCTGTGTTTCATTTTTCCGACTGCAGACTTGAAGACGACTGCAAGCTTGTTCAGCAGTTGCATCGATTTTCTGACGTTGCGCATACGTATCATTGTCAATGATCCACCGACCGGTGGCGGCTTTTAAGTCGCAAGTTTTGTAGTCCCTGTTCATCTTGATCCGTAATATTATTCAGTATTGGAATATAATGCTGGAAACATTCCAAGGAGCTAGCTGATCTGCCCATAGCCATCTGCGTAGACATAAGTTCCAAGAGTTTTACATTGGCACCCAAATATGGTGGCAGAGCAGCGGCACAATAGCACACCCCGAGTAAAAGCACAAAAGATTTTAGCGTACATTTTCTAAACTTTTTTTTTAAAATTCGCGTTTAAATTCGGTGGTTGTTTGGTTCGTTCGAAGTGTTTCGTTTAACTGATATTTTATTAAAAATTCGTTTGCTTTATATGAGAACGATTCTTTGGTAGTCTGTGGTGCTTTTTTCAATTAAATTTTACCAGGAACTACAACTCACCAATGATAAGAAAAAACGAGTGGGTAATCTAATCGAACGGCGCTATCGTTAGTTTTCCGACCAACTGAATATACCCTTCTTACTATGTGTTGCGGGTATAAAAACATTAAGGTTAAATCTTTTATACATATAAATCAATAGATAATTTTAATGATTTTACTCATAATGCTATAACTTTCACAATTTCCAATTTTAAAAGTTCGAAAACGGACAATCTTAGGTTTAATATATTCGTATTGAAATTATCTAAATTTAAAAGTTTGACAAATTATTTTAATTAATTTTTTCCTACTGAGAAATCGAGATTCAAAATTAACAATTTTAAAAAAGTATATAAGTAGCATGTCGTCTTGTAGCGAAGAAAATGCGTTTCAAACGGCTCTACGGATTAGCATTCACTCTCAACATTTTTAAGTAATAACAAAAAAAAATTTCGGAATCTGTGGTCCAAAATACATGGAAATTGGTCCATGAGAAATTACAATTTTTTATTCAATTTGCTGCGAGTAGATACAATATTATTACACTGCTTTCTTTGGCCGTGCATTTTCAAGTTTTTAAATAAAATAACTATTTATTTCATATATGGTAAAAATAATTTGTAAGTTTACCGATTTTTCAGTTAAAAAAGAAATCTTGAAGTAAATTTCGGCTTGAACATTCCGTTACAAGAGCAGGGTCGAGAAAACCTTGAATCATTTGAAAAAACTACACAACTATTCTATTCTTAAAACGTTTATTGACAAAAAGATAGAAGCGACCGATTACATTTTTAAGTCACTCTTCTATTACCGAAAAAAATGAAATTGAAAAAAGTTGTGCTACATCTGAGCTCTCGATTGATTCCCAGTTTTCCAGATCCTGCTAAGCCTAAACTACTAAATATTGTACATGAAAAACTGCCAAAAACAGTATTCTTTGAGTATTTAAACAAATTTTTCTGAAAATCTTGAAAATCTATAAGATAGGCCTAATCCGGTGCTTCAATAAAAAAGGTCATATTTTGTCGACCTGTGTTATTAAAATAATTCAATTTAATTTATTGTAATATACAGGGTATAAAAAAATCTATACGTAATATATGTATAAAAAATACGGGAACCATGAGTCGCACGTTACAATTTTGAAAAAATACGGGAAGTGAGTTACTCGTGGTTCCGGAACCGCGACTATCTCTATTTAGCATTGGAAGGTAAGTCGATATATATTGAAGAAGTCGATTAATCGGACCAACCGAAGACTTATACATCAACCAAAACATTAATTCATACAATCATTTTTTAATTTGACAAAACAATTACTATTTTTTAAAATAATTTTTTTTTAATTAATATATTTTAATTTTTCAATTTTAAATTAACATTTATCATTTAATTGGTTGTTTTTGGTTTTTTAGTTGTGGGAGGATTAGATTCGCCGGCCAAACATTTATTTAATTCATCGTTTGTTGATGTGGTGTCCTCGACATAGGTGCGCTCGCAAGCCTTTTTGCAGCCAGTTTCAAAGTAAGATTGATCACATTCAAACGTTCGTTAACTTCGGCAAGCACATCAGTGGCATTATTAGAAATCACATACATATCCTTGGAGTTTATAGTGCCCTAAAATTTTGCATAAATTAGTTAAATCGTAATAAAAAATGTGTATTACTGATCAAAAACTACTCACAGCTTTAACGTAGCATTCAAAATAGTCAACGACTTGCTCAACTTGACTGCAAACGTTAAGACGGTAGCAAGCGTTTTCAGCGCTTTTATCCAATTCGATGCGACTTTGACGCGTATCCGCATCGACCAAATCGCGTTGCTTCGTGGCAGTTGTCTCACAGCGATTGTAATCTGTTTCGTACGAAGCCGTAATATTCTGCAATTCCGGAATGTAATACTGAAAACATTCCATCGAACTGGCTGATCTACCCGTGGCCATTTGAGCGGACATCAGCTGCAGCAATTGCACATTGGCACCCAGATATGGTGGCAGACCAGCAACAGAATAGCAAATGCCGAGCAGCAGTATAAAAACTTGGGCGTGCATTCTTTAGATTAATTTTTTACAATTGTTACGGTTGAATGCGTTTCGTTTTACTGAATCAATTCCCATAATTTGGGGTCTTTTATACTCAATTCCAAAAAATGCAACAATAATGCCAATAAAATTTTGACTTTATCAATTAATATTTTTTTATTTAATCAAATCTCACAGAACTTCATTTCATTTGAATCATAAATTTACTCGCAAAAAAGCACCAAAGTATTTGCTATTTTTAACCGAATGCTACTCTAGATAGATAATTCTGTTGGTATTTTTTCCTCTAAATGCTTAGGTATATCCGCTTCAATATTTTCTAAAAAAAAAAAAAAAAAAAAAAGAATAGTAAAAAATATTTACACCTTACGGGAACTTAGCATTCCTTTCTTAGTTTTACCCATAAATTTAGCATTGATAAAAAGTACCCCTAAGACAGAACTGCGTTTACTTTATATTAATTGTAGAAAATATTAACTCTATTTTTTCAATTTGTTTAAAATTAATGGGTTAAGGATCAAATCAAATGTCCTATTTTTTTTATTTTAGAATTGCATATAGTAAGTCAAAAAAAAAAAAAAAAAAAAAACATTTTAATACAGTTTTTTATATAAAAAAGAAAGGGTTCCAAAAAAAAAAAAGGAACGCTATCTTGTTTCAAACAACCGAATTATTGTTCTTTTTGAGTGATTGCTTCGAACCGTAATTTAAACCATTAATTCATGATCATTAAACCTTGTACCCAGATCAGCATTGAAAGGCGAGTCGATATAGTCATGTCTGTCTGTCCTACTGCCTGCAATATGAAAGAGCATTTCACGGAGACTATAAGAGAAATAGTCGCCATATTTTAAACTAAAAATCTCCTACGCCGTCAAGTATTCACTTACAAACGCTTTTCTCTAATCCCATTTTAAGGGGTAGCCCCCATACAAATCTACCACAAAATTTTGGGTTTTTTTTGTTTCTAATGCTAGGAACTTCAAAGTTACTAAAAATTATGCCTATGATAGTTCCAATATATCTGTGGTAAAAAGTAAAAACTGCTTAAGACTGATTTTGTCGTTTTGCAGGATAGCACTTCCTGAGTTAAAACCTACGTCTTAGTAAGTACGCCTAAGTGAGAAAAAAATTGCGTTGTCTATAACTTCCTGAAAAATCGTAAAAAAAAATTGAAATTTTGCATGGAGGTCTTTTCAATATGGAAATCAACGTAGAATTCTTTTTACTTTCTACTTAGCACTTTTCCCTTTTCACCATAGATATGTAGGACCTAAAAAATTTTGGAAACAAACATACCCCATTTTTTTTTTTTCAGTTTTTGAGTTTTTGAATGAAAATCCATTACAAAAAAGTATGGTACTATGAAAAGACTTAACTAAAGTCTTAAGTCTTATAGTCAAGAAGTTTATGTTGTATATTTTAGGGTGCATTTCAGCAAGATTATGGTTCTTTTGAAAACTGAAAGGATCGTCACTTTTTAGATTTACTTTATGCTGTTATTTAATCGTCGTCTATTTCAAGACCACAAAAAAATCAAGATTGTCCTGAGGTTTTGAAAAAGGTCTGTTGATTTTATTTTGGAGACTGCCAGGATTTTTATTACTTAGACAGATAAATGTAAGAATCAAAATATTTCTAATAAGTTTTTAGATAATCAAGCTTTTAAAATATTTTATTAAATAAAATATGAGAAACACAATGAGAATATTTTTGGACAAAAAAAAAAAAAAAAATAACACCAAAAGTGGATTGTGTTAGGCGTTGGGTATCTATGATAACCGTAAATACTTTGTTTTAATCTGTTTTTAGCAGAATTTTATGCAATCAAATTAATTTTATTTACACAAAAAGTCGGTTGAGTAATTGATGTGCAAGAAAAAAATGGTATTTTGGCCATAATTTCATTTTATGAGGGTGTTCTGCAAATTTCATACACGTTTTCGTGATTTAAAAGATCAGACTTAATACCTCTATTGTGTAATTTAAAAGTATTTAACTATTTTTTTCCATTGAAAATTTAGCTAAATTTAAAAGAGCCTGCAAAATTCTCCAAATAATGTCTGGGATCTCGTAAGTCTATTCCCGTGTGTTTTGGCCCGTAGATTTCAAAAAATGTCCACCAACGTTTTCTTAGGGATCGTTCTGGAGATATCCTCAAAAATTTGTTCTTTGAACTTTTTTTCCCCTTATCCTATATATGTAGAGTATGTATAGTTCCAAATGAATAGTTCCAGGTGACCTGTACATCATTTGAAAATAACTAACTTTTTGTTAGCATCGAATCTTTACGAAAATATGATTTTATTTTAACTGAAACCGATTTTTGTAAGGGTACACCCTTATAAAAATGATTAAATAAATTTCACTGATTTTTCTTATTATTCTATAACTTTCTCACTTTTGGACCGATTTATAAAATCTTAGGCTTTATGCTTTTCTAATGAAATAACCTTAATTT